>JAWXCT010000094.1:155300-187966 GCA_034509035.1 Saxispiralis lemnorum
GGGGTTGATGGGTGGGGGAGGACGTAATGGGTGCCGTCGAAGACGAGCTCCGGGACTAGGTCGTCGTAGTTGGTGCCGCTGTCGTCGTCTTCGGGTGGTGGTGGAGGGTTTGTGGGCGTGGGCATTCTCTTATGGAGGGGCACCGGGGCTGCTGGGTCGCATGTGTGGGCATTCGATGCGCCGCGGCCGTTGACATAGCTCTTTGACGCAGAGCTTCGCACATGATCGCAGCGCACTGGCGGCGGTGACCGTAGTCTTGGGGCTTTCAAAGTGGTTGCGGCGGTATCGATTGCTGGAGCATAGATCTCACGAGGGCGTGATCTTGATCGTGATCTTGACTTTCGATGTGGCAGGACCTTGGGAACCTGAAGGAACTGAGAGCTCGGCACAGCCATAGTCTCGCAGAAGAAAGATTGCGCAGGCATGGCAAAATTGTGAAGAAGTTCGAGGTGCAATGGAAGAAGAGAGAAGAGGTGCGGTCATGATGGCAGTCATCGCTGGAAGGTCAGAGACGGCTCGATGCGCGTGAGACGAAAGTATCTATGACGGAAAGAGCACGGGAAGCTGAAAGAAAGACAGCCCTGTCGTTCTTCACGATAGCCTCTGCAGGTAAATGCACGGTAGCGAGAAATGAGTGGAGGAGGATAAACGGACCAGAGAAGGAGACGGAAAGCAGGCTGTGGACAGGCATAGTCAGGCGCAGGGAGGAGCCGTAGACGCATCAAAGTCCGAAGGCTGAAAGTATACTTCCTTGTCCGTATCGACATTCCGAGTTCCACCGGTTCCATGACGAAACATTCCCCCTCGTCTCTATCGTCCAGACCGACTTGGACTCCGTAGCAAGCGGTTAGTTGTTGCAGCGAAAATCACATGCAACGCATGGCTTTTCTTGTGCCCGAAGAGTCGGGGCGGTCGCCAAGGAGAATTGAGTGGACAAGTGGATCGATATAGTAGCAATGAAGCAGAAGCGCAGAGCGGCTATGCGCGAATGGCCATCAGCGTGCGGAATTCGGACACACCATCTGTCCCCCTGTTGGTTCTGTGGCCTCATCGAGATAATGGCGATGTGAAGAGAGAAGAAGCCCCGCCAGCCAAGAGAATCAATTATGTCTTTGCACGTGATGTGAAGACATGTGCTATTCGTCTTGACATCCGGCCTTGGGGCAGACATCGCTGGTCGAGTTTGCGCTATTCTACTCTTTCTTGAGAAACAGCGAAGTTCGTTTCGGCCTACGTGTTACTCCAAATCGATGGCCTGAATGCTGATACGGAGGACTAGGGCCGTTTCAAGGTCTCAATTCTAGCAGAGGTCGAAAGCCTGGGGCACCTCGATGCAGCGTACACTCGCGTTCTCTTGTCGTGGACTTGCTGTATGCCTTGTCGATGAGCATAGTTCCGACAAAGATTGCGTGGAAGTGAGTGATTTAGCAGCTCGTATGAACTCGTGCGGAACGCGCGGTTGAAACTACGAGTACCTGACGATTGGGGTAAGGAGCTCAAGAGCGAGTGACGCTTGTTCGCATGAAAAGAGTGGGTACGGAAGCAACGGCCTTCGAATGAAGAGGCAACGAACACCTGTAGCAGTGGCTCCTTGCGATTCCTAGCCAACCCCACCTCGCCACAGTCTTGTCGTCCACCAGGCAATTTTGTAAGCTGCGAGCGGGTCGGGTATAAGTTTAGTTCCTCCTCTTCTCTCTTCCTCTTTCTGACAATCCAACGCTTCAGGTCAAGGTCAACCCAACAGTAACCCACCAAGACATACAAGTACTCTCAACGTCCTCGGTGAAGCTGTGAACATGCTGACAACCCACAGCTACCCGTACAACGGTATGGATGAACACGCGTGGCAGGCTGCCATGGGATCATGGTCCACTTCAAGAATGGTCTTATCCATACCTGATCAAGGTATCAACGAGAAGCGATGAAGCATGTGCCGGTGTTCGGCCTTGAGCCGTGACTGTGTTTTCCACCCCCGCAACCTTTACTTGCTGGGAGAAGATGCAACACGTCCTCAGGGCCGTTCTGAGATTATACGGCTGAACTTGATCTGGATAATACCAGCGAACGAAGGATCATGCTCTCATCGCCTGCCCCCTCTACCCCCAGAAAGCAGCCAAACTGACCATTGTAGACACCCCCCTACCGAAAATATGTCTCCCCCCGCGATGAATATCCAGGACGAGCCCTACAGCTCCCCCACGGCCCCGGCTGTCAAGATGGCTCACATGCCCCATACCACCGGCGTCCCCGTCAGCGGTGCGACAAAGGGTGAGACCATTGAGGCGATGGCCGGCCGCTGGTCCGACTTCAGCTTCAAGCCTATTCGCGAAAGCCAGGTGAGCCGCGCCATGACGCGCCGCTACTTCGCAGATTTGGATAAATACGCCGAGAGCGACATTGTCATCGTCGGCGCTGGCAGCTGTGGTCTCTCCGCCGCCTACTGCCTGGGCAAGGCTCGTCCGGACTTGAAAATTGCCATAATCGAGTCTGGCGTCGCGCCCGGTGGCGGTGCTTGGCTGGGCGGCCAGCTCTTCTCCGCTATGGTGATGCGCAAGCCGGCCGACGCTTTCCTGCGTGAGGTCGGTGTGCCGTTTGAGGACGTCGACGAAAACTTTGTTGTCGTCAAGCACGCTGCGCTGTTCACCAGCACCATGCTGTCCAAGGTCCTGCAGTTCCCCAACATCAAGCTCTTCAATGCCACGGCCGTTGAGGACTTGATTACCCGTAAAGACAACAACAGCATCCGCCTTGCTGGCGTCGTTACGAACTGGACACTTGTGTCTATGCACCACGACGGTAAGCTTCTTTCCCAACATGTTTTGAGGATCACGGCTAACACATCTGCGCTACAGACCAAAGCTGCATGGACCCCAATACCATCAACGCGCCAATGATCATCTCCACCACCGGCCACGACGGCCCCTTCGGCGCCTTCTCCGTCAAGCGTCTGGTCAGCATGGGCGCCCTCCCTTCCCTCGGCGGCATGCGCGGCCTGGACATGAACTCGGCCGAAGACGCCATCGTCAAGGGCACGCGCGAGATCGTTCCCGGTCTCGTCTGCGGCGGCATGGAACTGAGCGAGGTCGACGGGTAAGTCATACGTCGTCACGTGTTGACACTCATATCCCTCGCGCGCAGGCGGCGATGAGGACCCTCGATAGGGCAGCTGGCTGACATCTCCATTTTATAGAGCACATCGGATGGGCCCGACGTTTGGAGCCATGGCGCTCTCCGGGGTGAAGGCTGCGGAGGAGGCGCTCAAGGTCTTCGACGAGCGCAAGGCGCAGTGTGCGCCGTGAGACACTGCCTTGGAGGATCTTGCCTCCGCAGTCTTAGCGGGAGTCTGCGGGGCCGGGGGAGATTGAGGCGACAGGAGGGGGGCGCTGCTGCAGTGACGCTCGTTCGCGACTAGGTATTAGCTGATCATCAAAATAAATGGAATCGTTGTTCGGCCTATCGTTTTCTCTGACAGTGGTTTGCGTCTTCAGAACCGTATGAAATGCGCGCTTAGTATGATCCTTTTCACTCAACTAGCTTGACTGCGAGATACGAGAGAAAATGGTATGCAGTGTGTGGAGGCAAAAGCAAAGGGAAAAGAAGATGGAAGAAGCGGGAGCGCTGAGGAGCCTACGGTACGGGCACAGACTACTTCAACACACTCACAACAATTTCCTCTAGGCGTGGTGCTCGAGTAATTTGTGTCTGCAAATCGTAGCGTAGGCCAGTGAAGATCTTCCCGCACCAATGGAAGAAGGCACAAGTTTGAAGAGACCAAAGAGCAACACGGCCTGCTCAGAATTCATGCTACGTCATTTCGTGACTGGATTAGGCAGGTGGTCTGTGCAAGGCTTCATCCTATTTGCATGTGAATACTACTTCGTCTCGTGTTCGGCTTCAAGCTCCCCTCACGTCTCTCGCAACCCACCTCGGCCTTCTTTCAGCGCTATGAACGACAGAATCACACCATTGGAGCCGCTCTTCCGCTCCACCAAGCGGCGCAAGGTCTTCCGCAAACGCTCCGAGGCCGACGAAGCCGACCAGGAAGCAACATGGGACCCGCGCATGGCCAGTCATTCGGCATCTGCAGTCCCTGCCCAAACCTTCGTCGGCAGCGAAACTGTAACGCAACCGGCCGCGCGAATCCAAAAGCCCGGTGCAGCCGCGCGCAAACGCGGCATCGCATTCTCCAGCGCACAGACGCGCGCCCAAGAGAACGAGGAGGAGCAGGCAGAGGAGACGGCGCTGGTGCCCGCGAACGACATCACGATTTCAGAGGCGGTGCAGACCGCGAGGTTCACAAAACCCACGGGGAGGGCGACGGTGGCCGAGGATAAGAATATGTATGTGGTCCCCTTGGTGAGAAGGGTCTGGGAGGGAAAGGGATAGTGCTAACGGCGTAGGACGGCGTATGTAGAGGCTAAGATGGCTGCGATGAGGCCTTCTGCGAAGGCCGGCACAAGCGATATGCCCGACGAAGGGCGGCCGATCAGCGCTGCATCAGCAGATCAGGCCGCGCATCAGGGTCTCGCAAGTCGAGATACCACCAAGGCATCCGCATCACCAACGCCGCGCGACGACCACAGTCTCGACCACCGCAACTCTACCGACCGCCACCAGACCCCACGGCGTCGCCATCCCCGCCGCCCTTACCAGCCCAACCCCGACTCCCAAGCGCGCTCGACCCTCATCGACGAATTCCTCGCGTCAAACCCTGACTCCGTACCGCTCTACGCGGCCCCGCAACCGCACCGCTCCACTGCCCACGCCAATGCCAACGCCGCTGCGAGCGGCGACAACGACACGGCAGCCGCAGAGGCCTTCAAGGCGCAGCTGCTCGCGGACCTGCAGTCGCAGAGTTTGAGGAGAAGGCCGCCGCAGCCGAGGCAGCATGAGAGCCGGCCTAAATTGGGGGGTTCGAGGGCGCAGAGGGAGAGAATGCGGGTTGCGGCGGCGAAGGCGGAGGAGGAGACCGGGAAGGGGAATGGGGCTATTGGGCGGAGGTAGGGGGTTGGAGCGGGTGTGTCTGGTCGGGTGAAGTGGGATGGCTTGCGTTAGGGGCTGCTTTTTTTGCTTTTGAGCAAATGAAGGGAGGAAGAACGAGGGGAACAAGGGATCAGGGATGCTGATTACCTCGAATGATCGTCGAGGCTATTATTATCAAATCTGATGAGGCAGCAATTCTTCGCATATCTCACTCTACATGAAGAGCCCATGATAACGCTGATGTTTCCACGCTTCGTCTCCAGTACCCAAGGACCGAACCATATTCTACTGCTTATGAGTATGCCAGCGCTAGCGGGTGTCTGCATAAGTCTCCCACTGTCACCAGGTGCATGCTTGCCCGAGGGTCGGCCGTCACCACAGTCAACTTCTCCGCAGTCGGACAACGTCTCGACTTACCTCTGGTCGCAACGCCTTGCCAAGTAACGCCCATGCGTGCGCCCTACTGTCATCCAGATAGTATTAATCGTTGTCCACGTTCTGTCACGGTTGGGCTGAGTCTCTCTTTTTGCCCGCCTTTTGAGACCTCGAGGACCGACTCGGCATCAACATCAACACGGTGGCAGCACTTCACACAGCCTCTTCAACTATGAAAGTCGAAGAGCTCTACACATACCCGATCAAGTCCCTCCGTGGAATTTCTTTGGATACATCAGTGCTGACCAAACATGGCTTCCCCCATGATCGTCATTTCATGCTACTCAAAGTCACAGAGACCGATGGCATGAAGACCTACAAGAACATGCACGTCTCTCAATTCTACGAAATGGTCTTGTTCCAACCCAGGCTCCGTCTAGATCTACCAGAGGAAGATGGTCAAGGCAAGGGCACCATCTCAATAACCTTCAGCCCTCCAAACGGCGAGTCCAAAGTCCTCGAAAACATCCCACTGGAGCCCGACACTTCAACCCTCGACCTCCTGGACGTCACAATGCACCAGTCCCCGACCAAAGCCTGCGCCATGCCCTCGCACTACAACGACTGGCTAAGCGCCTGCTTCGGTTTTGAAGTCGTCCTCGCCTACATCGGCCCCTACACCCGCCCCGTCCGCATGACCGCGCCCAACAACCCCAACCCGCACCCACCAAACCAAGACAACACCCAGCCAAAGTCCTGGCTCAACACCCTCACTTCAACCGCCACCTCCCTCCTCTCGTCCGCACACCCGAACTCCACCCCTGACCCACCGACCCTCACCTTCTCCGACTGCGCCCCCTACCTCATCGTCTCTCGCACCTCCCTCAACAACCTCTCCGCCCGCCTTCCCCCCGCAGAAGCACCCTACGACCACACTAAGCTCCGCCCCAACATCGTTGTCTCCGGCGCCGCTGAGGCCTGGGAAGAAGACTACTGGGGCCAACTTCTCATCTCCCCCTCCCCTCCCACACCTCCGGGGGACGATGAGCCTGTGTGTCTTGAGCTCCCCCACAACTGCGCCCGCTGCGCGAGCCTGAACGTCGACTGCGCGACGGCGAAGCAGGGCCAAGGGGCGGCGGGTAGGATGTTGAAGCTGCTTAATGGCGATCGGAGGGTGGATAGAGGGGCGCAGTGGAGTCCGATAGTGGGAAGGTATGGGTTTTTGGGGCAAGGAACGGGCGAGGGGAGGGTGCTGAGGGTCGGAGATGAGGTCGTGGTGGGGAGGGTAGAGGGGGGGAAATCGACGTTTGGTGAGTTGTCTGTTGTTTGATTGAGGTTGCGCTTGATCTGTGTGCTGGTCTGCTGACTTGGGAACGACAGATTGGAAGGGGCTTTCGACGTTGCCTGGGTTGAAGCGGGGGTGACTTGGGTCCTGGAAAGTTTCTTGTTGGGTCGCAATTTCTTAGGACATTGCATATAGATTGTCGCAGGTGCATTCCCGCATAGGAACGCTAGCGACGTCCACAGCTCAGTGTGAATTTGGGACACGAAGAACCTCAAAGACCGATGTGTGAAAGAAGGTTTCATACCGTATCGAGCAAGCAGGTGGGCCAACAATCGACAGGAGTGGTAAAAAGTTCTCCGTCGTCAGTTGTGAAATGAGTATCATGTTCCAATGACATTAGCATCATGGGATTCCCCGTCACCTTCTTCGATCATGAGCCTCATCTTCCCCACACTCAGCAACGATTCTAGTCCGTAAATTTCTCAGGTCATTTGTCCAAAGACTCAGCTTTCGAAAATTTCGTGTGTGAAAGGGGCCCATCTCGCATGCTGTTTCGCCACTGGCCTTGAGATCGAATGTCTGTAAATAGGTAGGAAACCATGGAATAACTCGACGCCTAACTTCCGTAATGGGAAGGAGGACAAACACATGCAGCGCCAAGACCTTTGACTCTTAGTAGCTTTACCTGCAACCATTTCCCATCACTCGGATGAGTAAGACCAAGTCACGATTTCCAAATCTCCTCTACTGGATCGACAAGATGGAGTGGGCCACGAATCAAGGCGACACGATCGATGACATCGACATGCGGGTTGACGCTCTTCGCCGTGAGATCCAGTCAACTCAAGCGCGACTCCACGAGCTCCAGATCCAACTTGACGAGGCGGAGCATACGGCATCGGTGGCAAGAGCATCTCGCCTTGACTCCAATGATCCGCTCGACCGCAACTTCCAGGGTGGCCTCAGACCGATTGGAAGCCCGACATCCGAAGGACTCCAACCGGTCACCAGCCCCAAGTTGAAGGGAAAGGAGGTTGCAGACCAGAAACCTCCAGCTCCTCTCCAACCAAAGTGGCCACTCAGCCAAGAAGAATACAAACGATATGGCCGCCAGCTCATCATGCCTGAGATCGGCCTACAAGGTCAACTCGCGCTGAAAAATGCGAAGATTCTGATCGTGGGCATGGGTGGCCTAGGCTGCCCAGCCGCGGCGTATCTCGCTGGCGCCGGCGTAGGCACCCTTGGCCTACTCGACGGCGACACGGTCGAAGAATCGAACCTCCATCGGCAGATTCTGCACTCCACGGACCGAGTCCGCATGAGAAAAGTGGAAAGCGCTCACAAATACCTCAAAGCGTACGTAACCTACCCCAAACCACTCACTTCAACGCCTATCTAAACCCCATCTCCCAGCCTCAACCCCAACCCCGCCTACCACCTCCACCCACAACCCCTAACCCCATCCACCGCACCTACCCTCTTTCGCCCCTATGACCTAATCCTCGACTGCACCGACCACCCCACGACCCGCTACCTGATCTCCGACACCGCCGTCCTCACGACCAAACCCCTCATCTCTGCCTCTGCCCTTAAAACCGAAGGCCAGCTCGTCGTCCTCAACAATCCGGCCCTTCCTCCCAGAGACGCCAGCGGTGGGCCCTGCTATCGCTGTGTCTGGCCCGTTCCGCCGCCTGCGGCTGCGGTGCAGAGTTGTGGCGAGGGCGGGGTGTTGGGGCCTGTGGTGGGGGCTATGGGGGTGTTGCAGGCGCTGGAGGCTGTGAAAGTGTTGACGCAGGAGGCGTGTGGGGCCGGGAGAGAGCAGGAGGCGATGAGGCCGTCGCTATTGATGTTCTCGGCGTATGGGAGTCCGCAATTCCGGAGCGTGAAGCTGAGAGGGAGGAAGAAGGGATGTGCGGCTTGCTCTGATCGGGCGACGGTCACGGAAGAGAGAATGGTGAGTGGGGGAATAGATTATGTGGCGTTTTGTGGAGGCGCCGTTGGTGGGAATGTGCTTCAAGATGTGAGCAGTGTCTCCGTGGCGGAATTGGCGAGAAGGCGAAAAGAGGGGGAGAACGCGATTTTGATTGACGTGAGAGATAAGACGCAGTTTGGGATTTGCTCGCTGCCGGGCTCGATCAATGTGCCCTGGATGGGCAACGCCGAGGACTGGATTGAGAAGGCCAAGGAGAGTCACGCACTTGACGATGTCAAGGGGTTGAAGTACGTGATGTGTCGCGTCGGGAACGACAGCCAGCTCGCGGCGAAGGCAATGCTCAATCAGGCGTCGAGTCCGACTCAGGTCAAAGACGTCCAAGGCGGATTCGCGGCGTGGAGGAAGCAGGTGGATCCGGAGTGGCCGGACTACTGAGCTACTAGATTCACGAAGTCACATAGCTACGCTAAATGCAAACTACGCAGAGGCCTCCGCCTCCGCCTGTCGCGTCGAAATACTTCCCCCCTTCCACGCCTGCTTCGGATCCTGTCTCGCGTGCTGCTGCGACTGGCTTTCCTTGCCCACAGGACCCCAGCCTCCCCCACCAGGCGTATTGACAATGATCCGATCCCCAGGCTGGAAGCTAGCCGTATTCTTCGCGCCCATGTTGATATACCTCACCTCAACATCCTTGTCCCGACCACCTTTCGCCGCGTTATCAGCCGTGGCATCCGCCTCAGTGCTGTCCTTTATTTTCGGCACCCTCCTGACCCAGATGTTCTGCCCGCATGCCGCGTCTTCACCGCCTGCCATGCCGTACGGGTGGTAAACCCTCCTTTCACTGAGGATGCTGACTTGAACGGGAATGCAAAACTCGATGTCTCTAATGACGCCGTCACCGCCTTTGTGCTGGCCGGCGCCGTGGCTGCCTGCACGCAGGGAGAATTCTCGAAGGATCACTGGGTATCTTCGCTCGAACACCTCCGCGTCGGTGATACGAGCTGTGGAAATGTTAGCATACAGCCGTCACGCACCCATCGAGCGTCTGGAAAGTAGCACTCACTGTTCGTCATATGCGTATGCACTCCATTTGTCCCATCCCACGTGGCTCCCGCCCCACTGCCACCAGCGATCGTCTCGTAATACCCAAACCCCTTCACGGCCTTCTCACCCTCTACATTCCCACCAAATCCGAAGGTGAGATTATTCGTATCCCCCTGACTCGCCGCACACGCCTGGAAAGCCTTGAGCACAACGTCCGTCACACGCTGGCTCGTCAGCACATTTCCTCCCACCACCGCAGCAGAGCCGGAGGGCGACAAGAAGGATTTGGGCGGGATGACCACACGTACGGGCTTGAGACAGCCCTGGTTCAGTGGGATGGCCTCGTCGATCAGGCAGCGCAGGCAGTAGATGATGGCGCTGTATGTGACAGCTTCAGGGGCATTTGTATTGGCGTAGACCTCCAGTCCTGTGCCAGTGAAGTCGAATTCAGCCTCGCCTTTCTCGGCGTCGATCGTGATGGCAAGCTGGATCGGCGAGCCGTCGTCCATGTAGTCGGTCGCCGTCAAGTTGCGGTTGTTGAAGCGCCTTGCAACGGACTTCAGCAGGTTGCGCACGCTGAGCTCGGCGTTGTCTTGGATGCTGTGCATATAGAACTGCACGACGGGTTCCGTGTAGTCGTCGATCAGGGCCGAAATGAGGCTGATTCCCTTTTGGTTGGCGGCGATTTGCGCTTTGAGGTCGTTGAGATTGTCGGCGAGGCAGCGCGTGCCGCTGCAGCCGGGGTATTTGGCAGGTTCGTTCAGGAGGAGGTCTGTGATGCGTTCTTCGTTAAAGTGGCCTTGGGAGACTAGTTTTTCGGTCTTGATGTGGGCACCCTCTTGATAAAGCTCGCGCGAGTGGGGAGGCATCGATCCAGGGAGGATGCCGCCAATGTCTGCGTGGTGGGCACGTGAGGCCACGTAGAAGACAATCTTATCACCGCTGAACGCGGGTGTGATGACTGTGATGTCTGGAAGATGGGTACCGCCGAACATGGGATGGTTGCTTACGAGCACGTCGCCCTTCTTCAACTTGCCTCGCCATATCTGCGCTTGCTTCTGCACACAAGTTGACATGGAGCCCAGATGGACGGGCAAATGAGGTGCATTGGCGACGAGGCCCCCATCGGCGTCAAAGAGGGCGCAGGAGTAGTCAAGACGCTCCTTCACATTGGTGCTGACGCTCGTCTTCTGCAATGTGCGGCCGCAAATTTCTGCTATCGCCATGAAGCGATGACCAAAGATGGACAGCATGATAGGGTCGACGTCCTTGGTGGTGAGAGTCTGTTCTTTGCCATCACTCTCGCCGATGTTGATTACCACATGAGTGTTAATTAGTAACGCCGATGCGTCTGGAGTGACAACAATTGTCTGAGTACCGTCCGCGATGATAGCAGGACCCTTTATGCGGTCGCCAACTTCGAGATCCTCGAGTTTGTAGACAGCGGTGTTGTGGCGTCCATCCTCAAAATACACCGACTTGCTGCTGTGCTGCTTTTTTTCCTTCCCGAGGTCGCGCGGCTTGATCTCTTTGAGCTGCTGATCGACGGTCTTTTCGAGCCCGTCAAAAGTCTTGCCAATACCGCGCGCCCGCACGTCGTCAATGATTATGTCCCTGTCCGGCAGGGTGAAGCCAAACTCCTGCTCGTGCTGACGGATGAAAGCTTGCCCGAATTCCCAGTCGTCGCCGTTGTGCTCTTTCTGAATCTCCTCGGGCGACGGCTTGATGACCATTAAGGCAGACTCGGTCCCACGATACCGCATGTTCAGGTACTCTTCAAATTGAATCTGGCCTTCTTCAAAGCCCTGCTCTTTCAGCGTCGACATGGACTTTCGCTTGAGCTCCGTCATCTTGTCTTTCAAAGACTGACGCACATTGTCTTGATCCGACCAAATTTTCGATTCTGGCTCTTGTTGTTCATCGACTACATCAGCCAAGGCCATGCCGTAGGCAGACAGAACCGAGGAATAGCGATGAACGAGAATCTGACGAATGCCCAGTGCCTCTGCGATGGCCACAGCATGCTGACCACCGGCACCGCCGAACGTCGCAAGTCGATGTTTGCTAGTGTCGTGCCCTCTAGCTTCAGTCAGGCTGCGAATCGGCCGCGTCATGGTCTCGTTGGCGATTTTGATGAACCCGTATGCCACTTCGTCCATGCTCATCTCCTTCTGCTTGTTCGACCCTGCAACTTCCTTGTTGATCTCGTCTGCCAGTTTGCGGAATAGCTTCTCGCTTGCACCCTCATCGAGTCCCTCGTCTTCATTCTTGCCAAATATTTTAGGAAAGAACTCTGGCAGCAGCCGGCCGAGATACAAATTCGCGTCTGTGATAGTCAAAGGCCCGCCTTTACGATAACATGCTGGGCCTGGGTGTGCGCTCGCGCTCTCCGGTCCAACAACGAAGAGTCCGTTGCGGAAAAACAATCTAGAGCCACCGCCCGCGGCAACTGTGTTGATATCTAGCTGGGGGCTTTGGATGGTCACGCCGGCTGTGGTGGTCTCAAACACATGGTCGTAACGTCCGCTTCCGTACCTACTAACGTCTGTAGATGTGCCCCCCATATCAAAGCCAATCACTGGAGTCTTCGTTTCGGGATCGTAGCTCGTGAGCGCGTATCCAACCACACCTCCAGCAGGCCCGGACAAGATAGCTCGAAGACCGGAGAAGCCGTCCACGTCAACTAAGCCTCCGTCTGACTGCATGAACTCGCACCTGGCGCCTTTGGCTCCTGCTTCGTTTTGTACACTTTTGCTGCCAAGACCACCCGCGAAACCTGCTGCGAACCCATCGATGTATTTTCGAATAGCTGGCGTCAAATACGCGTCTGCACATGCTGATGTCGCCCGCGGCACCAGCTTGATCATCGGCATAAGCTCATGAGACAAGCTCACATGTTTGAAGCCAACTTCTTTAGCGATCTTGCCCACAATAGCCTCGTGTCTGGGGAACGTATATCCATGCATCAAGCACACCGCGATGCTCCTTAGTCCTGAATCATAAACCTCTTTCAGCTGCTCTCGTATCCTCCCCTCATCCGGTCTTCTCAGCACCCTTACAGCCTCTCCACTCAGCCCCTTGACGAGTTCAGCGTCCTCACCTGCCTCTTCCACGCTTTTACTTTCCGAGACTCTCCTTTCTGGGTCCTCAGCATAGTCCTCCAACGTCACCCTCTCCCCAACCTCCACCACCTGCTTATACAACACCTCCGGCTTCCGAATCGCCAGATCAAATATATCCGGCCGGCTCTGATTTCCGATCTCCAAACAATCCTTAAACCCCTCACTAACCACCATCGCAATATTTTCCCCCTTCCGCTCCAGCAGCGCATTCGTCGCGACCGTCGTGCCCATGCGGATGCTCTCGATCTGCGAGGTGTCCAGCGGCTCGCCCCGGGGGATCTCTCGGCCGGTGAACTTGCTGAGGAGGCGCCGGATGCCTTCGAGCGGCGCGTCGTCGTAGTTCGCGGGGTCGACAGAGAGTAGCTTGATTAGGACGTCGTCGGCCATTTTGCCTGTGCCTGGGTTGCCGACGCAGTCGGTGAAGGTACCGCCGCGGTCGATGGCGATGCGGATGCCCCTTTGTGGGCTCTCGGCTTGGGAGCCCATCGTGGTGGTTTCGGGGTCGTTTAGGGAGGTCGAAGAGGGCGAACGGGTCGAGGGGAGGACCAAGAGTCGTTGCGGTGGGAAGAGGAGTGAAGGCTATCTTGTCGCCATGGAGGTCTATGAAGCCAGGGAAGCTCGCCGGCGGCCAAGGGGACGCTGTAGAGCAATCGAAACAGCCAATGTCTCTGTTTGTAATGTAATCGCGGCCTATCGTCTCAGCCCCACCATCGACATTCTACGTCATCGGTATGCCACTTTCATACGCCGATATCGGGCATTGTTGTGATGAGGATTGACAAGGCAGTGTGCCTGTCATATGACTCTACGATCACATGACCAGTGAAAGGCCTTCATCCCGTCTCTGTGTACCTAGCTTCCATAGATTATGCACTTTCACGCCAAACTCTGTGCACAACAGGGATATCATTGACAGCGACCAAAATGCCAAGACTCGTTACCGCCGACTTCACTCCTTCCCTCTTCGTCTGATTGTGTCGGTTCTCGACATCGTGCTCTTTGCGTGATATCTTCGTTCTCTGTACTCGAAAGGGGTCGATGTCTGTCGAAAATGTTTACAGTCGAAAGCTCAGTACCCACACGAGCCTGGATGTCTGTCTCTCAAGGCGTGAAGCTAAACCTTTGGAGGCATCTCCATCCTGACAAGTCTACTTAACCAACTGCTCCCGCACTTGATGTACATCTTTCTTTTCTGACAGCATGAAAATTGCCTTTTCTTCCATCTCAGTCTTTTTACATCGCCACCACTGCAGACTCTTAACCCATGCAAACAACATCAAACATGTCCTACTCCGTAGTCCACCTCCACTCCCACCAAACCTTTACCCGACCCTCAATCCTCCTCAACTCCAACACCAACTCCCAAGGCCCCAACTGGCAACAAACCCCCACCGACCCAGCAATCCAGACCTTCCACCAATCCCTCCCCAACTACGCCTCCACCCCCCTCCACAGCCTCCCCGACATAGCATCCACCCTCGGCTACCGCCACATCTTCCTCAAAGACGAATCGACCCGCTTTGGCCTGCCCTCATTCAAGATTCTCGGCGCCTCCTGGGCGATCCACCGCGCCGTGTGCCAGAAGCTCCGCCTCCCGGCGACAGAGACGACGCTGCACCAGCTAACGGAGGCGCTCAAGGGGCGGGACGACGTGCGTCTGGTGACATGCACGGATGGAAATTGGGGTCGTTCGGTGGCGAGGATGTGCAAGTACCTGGGAATTGGGGTCAAGGTGTATGTGCCGGGGTTTATGAATGCGTACGTGCAGGACTTGATCCGAGGGGAGGGGGCGGAGGTGGAGATGCTGAAGGAGGGGTCGTATGATGATTCGATTGCTGCTGCCAGAGGGTTGGCGGAGGCTACGGGGGCGTTGCTCATCATGGATACGAGTTGGGAAGGGTATACGGAGATCCCGGGGGTATGTTTGTCTTAGCTCAAGGGTTCTGCTCTAGTGTAGATTGTTGTGCTAACGCCGGTCCAAAGTGGGTAACCGCAGGTTACAGCACCATGCTTACCGAAACGGACCGCCAAATCGCCGAACAGACGCAAACCACACAGGGCACCCACCCAATCGTCTCCTTCGTCTCAGTCGGCGTCGGCTCCTGGGCACACTCGGTCACCAAGCACTACAAATCTCTCTCTCCTACCACCAACAAAATCATGACTGTCGAAGCTACCGCCGCAGCAAGTTTCAAAGAGTCTCTCCACATCGGCGAAATCACGCCTATCGAGACGGGGGAGACGATCATGAACGGCATGAATTGCGGCACAACCTCGATGCTTGCCTGGCCTGTGCTGAACCGTGGCGCGGACGCGGCGGTGGCGGTTGGGGATCGCGAGGCTCACGAAAATGTGCTGTATTTGCAGAAGAGGGGTATTGATGCGGGACCTTGCGGCGCGGCGAATTTGGCTGCGTTGCGGAAGCTCTGTGATGAGGGGCTGGCTGGGACGGCGAAGGCGAGGTCGGAGCAGGTGGTGGTGTTGTTTAGTACGGAGGGGAATCGAGAGTATGATGTCCCTGAGTAGGCGCTGAAGGTGATTTGAAGCCTTCGAGGAAGACGATTGACCGCACGAGCACAGAAGAGTGCGACAGAAGCTTTCATGCGACCCATTCCTTCATTATAGTCTCAACTCACAAGCCGACCCATCTGCACCGCGTATGCTCGTACTCGAGCTGCAGCTGACTACTCGGCCGCGATTAGTTGCGAAGCATATGCTAATCTTGTCGTAAATTTGAGAATACTTCAGCCGCTCGACTTCAAAAATTTCGCAAACCTTTCGACGACAACAGCGGCATTGCGAGCCTGACAAAGACGAGCTGATGGTCTTATGTCTGTGGCCCAAGACGACCGAGCGAGCCCTCAAGCTGGTCGGCCGTTCTAACCTCACAGCGCTTGAATGTTTTGTCGGTCGAGGGAGGGTCTGCGTACTCCGTGTCCGGCCTGGAAACTGTTCGAGAAACGCCTAAACACCCGTCGAGCGGAGTCGATCAACGAGGGCTGCGTCCTACTCTCTCATCGATCACATCATAGACTTGGACTGTTGTCCCGCGCATCCGTCAATCAGCAGCCAAATACATGCCTGCGTGAACGTTAGCCCATTGACGATGCAACTGTCATTGTTTGACGGAGAAGACGCGCGGTCGCCATCCTTTATCGACTGCAGTGCCAGGAAGTAAGTTTGCGGATGGAAGAGAAAGTCGACGGGTTTTAGAACGTTCTAGCTGATATAGTAATTGATGCGAAGGCTCCTGTGATCCTCACACTAGAGCCTGACACAGGATTATTCGATGTGAGCAGGTCCCGAGAAAACCTGCTGGCGATGTCTCAAACAAGGTGGAAATGGCTGGGTAATGCACGTGGTCTGCGTGGCCTCTGCCTCCTAGATACCAACTCAGATCAAGGGAAGATGCCCTGCCAAAGGGATTCACAATCACTTAAGACATGTCAAGTCGTGTTATTCTCGACATTAGCATAAGACCGGTGAGCCTTGCTTCTTCTCTCATGCTTGCTTGTGTCCCTCGAGACGTGACACTGCTCCAAGTGCTGCAAACAGAACTCTTAGCTGAATATAAACCTCGATCTCCGGACATTCGAGTGGCACGGTATGGTGAGTGCTATGCAGGGTCGATCTTGTGCAAGTATCGCGCCTCGTAAGTTGGTCCGAAAGTCGTGTGCATCGCCAGCAAGGTACTATGCACGAGGACGCGAAAGGTTGTGTGGCTCTGCGGCCAAACGGCGTCAAATGTCTGGCATGTGTCAGTGAACAAAGACAACATTGCGATCCAACACGACGCCTTCTGCGCCTCGCCGATAGTGGTGATGTTTCGAATGCACACCGTCAACGATGCTTGCTCACGGCATGGTGCATAACCCTTGCACACAGCGCACGCTTGGACGCGAAATGCAACAGCACCGGGGGACGAGCGATTCTCTCTTTGCGTCTTGCGACATCGTAACGCTTCGGCGTGTGGAATGACTAGCTTGAAGAAGAGGAACTATCTGAAGTCGTCGAGCTGGTCGGTGTGTGAGTGGATCATTCCGTCAATCGATTCCCGTCGCGCAACTGCCTCCCGTCATCGTGCAGGTCGAGGTCGAGTCGCAAGGGCGTCATGACTTGTTCCCTCGGCCGTTATTTCAACATCGTCATCTTCCCTCTTGCGACGTTGTGTATTACTTCTTCTGATCTCAAAACGTTGCTGTTCGGATGCACGAATGATCGCCCGCCGATCACCAACATACGTGCGCAACTCGCCGGAGACACGATCCCCGCTGTAGTGCGACCGCAATCCACAAACTTCACCACGAACTCAAATCCTCCTCACTGAGAAGCGGCTATGGCGAGACTTCCAACCTCCTTCTCCCACTCGCGCCCTTACTCCTTACTCCCTCGCCCTCGACACCTCGCCTCTTGAACGCATTGCATCACGCCTCTTCCTCCACGCCCCCAAACCCCACCGCGCCGCCATCTCGCTTCCACGTACCCTTCCAACCCCCCCTTCCGAAACCCCCTACGCGCCAGTGCCCTCCAGTCGCAGACCGCATTGAACCCGCGCACCGGGGCATTGGGACTTCCCCGACGGATCCCCGCTCGCACCACATCCGCAGCAACTCCCCACGTAGAAAAGAAGCAGCACTACATCAAGACATCAATCCCCCCACGGAACCGCGCCATCCACGCGATCGACCCCCGCTTCTGCGCCCCTCGACGCGCGCCGAAACGCAACCGCGCATCCGCGCCAAAGGCCTGCCGCCGCAGACGCGATGCGCGACGACCACAAAATCACCATCACCGTGTGCGGGGACGGCGGGTGCGGGAAGTCGTCGATTACCCTGCGGCTGGTGCGCAGTCAATGGACGCATGAGTAAGAGAGCGAACACCCTTTTTCAATGCGCCGATCTTCGCTCAAGATGGGCGTCGATTGTGCGCGAAGCCACTAACCACTCCTTGCACAACAGATATGACCCGACAATCGAAGATTCCTACTCCGTTACTCGCACCATCGACGGGACAACCTATTCCCTCGCGCTCACCGATACCGCTGGGCAAGAAGAATACCGCGGCCTCTGGTCCAGCTCCAACCTGCACTCTGACGCCTTCCTGCTCGTCTACGACATCACCTCCGAAACCTCGCTCGATCAGCTCCAGTACTTCCACCAGCTCATCGAAATGGAAACGGACAATCGCCTCGAGGCCGGCGGGCGCCCCACGCCGGTCTGCATTGTGGCGGGGAACAAGAGCGATTTGCAGGGCATGCGGAAGATCGGGGCGAGGGAGGGGCTGGAGTGGGCAAGGGCAAGGGGTTATATGTTTATGGAGACGAGTGCGAGGGAGATGGTGAATATTGAGGAGACGTTTGCCCGTGGGTCGATTCTTTGCGGGAGCAGGGGGTGGTGTGTGGCATGTTTGTGTGTGTGCTAACGGGTTTCGGCAGTGCTTGTCCGTCGCGTGGTTGAAGCACGCAAGCAGCATGCGCAGGGCATTCAGAGCAAAATCACGACCAGTGCACCCGGGGCAGCCGCCGCTAATTCACAAGCGCAACCGCAACCCCTGGACCCCAGCCTGGGACCCTCGAAAGAGCATCTGCCCTCTCTAGGCAGTACCGGAGGAGATGAAGACGAGCGTCGACCGCAGCCGAAGCCCAGCTTCTGGTCGAAGCTGAAATGCTGGTGACCGGGCAGGCAACAGAGGCGCGCTATTGGGTTTTGTGGAGAGTATTTGAGCAAGCGAGGGAAAAAGATATAATAGCTAATGGCTGGACGCACCTGCTCGCCCGAGTTTGCGCACGCCGATTTCATTTGTGTTCACCACCGTGGTGTTTGTGAAAAGGCCGGATAATGGGACAATGGGTGGTGATTGCTTCGTTGGGATGGGGGCAGAGGCACTGGAATGAATGGGCGGCACGGGTCGGGAGGCACTCGAAAGGCAGTGGAACCGATACTCTCGCGCTGGATGGGGGAAGCGCTGGACTGGGAAAAGTCGATGGCGAATAGCGAGTGTACCGGGCTGGACGTGGTCAATACGCCGCCACAGCGTGGGCTAAATTGGGTTTTTCGTGGTCCCGCTCCAATCGAGGGAATGCAACCTCAGAGATTCAAATCAATTCCTCACGATCCGCAATCGAATTGCGAATGAAAAGCGATCTCGACAGAGGTGCTCACACCCCATCGTGGAATTGGCGTAAAGGGGAAAAGGCAACCTCAGATTGAATTCCCTCTTTACCAGACAGAAAGAACATGAGGGTTCGTGTTGTTGACTCTCACCTGTCTTCGCTCCGACTTAAAAAAGTCTCTTGAGGCATTCGAGGTTGACGCCCAGAACAAGTATCGACAAAAGGAGACAATTGAGAATGGCCGCTAACGCCATGTCTTTTAGTATCGACATTCACTCATTCCGCATGACTTCTTACCTTGCGTGTCGTACGACCATTGCATTGGAAATGCTTGTCAAAAGATCCGCAGCCGCCAAGATGTAGAATGAGTGGCTGCGTGGCTGAATCGCGAACCTTATCAATGGAATATCCCAGCGCGCGGCGACAGAGACGAGCACCACATTTTCCAGCTTTACGAATAAAATCAGCAATGACACAAGATCCAGCACGTCAATCGAGACAACAGCGTCTATCGCCAACTCATCAAGCACTTATGGGAGCGCTACCACGTCCAGCACACCGGCCAACGCAACAGAGTACCGGACGGTGACCCAATATTTTTCGGGCACCATTTCCGGCGCCAGCGCCACCTCCACTCGGTTCTCTTCAGGCGCTGAACCGCGCACTTACTACGTGTCCGCGGCGCCAGGATTTTTAGGAACCACTCGCTTCGGAAGCGCACAATCCTGTGCGACCTCTACGTACTCTACCGCTTTCCCGACGAGCGATCAAGGCGAGACCTCGTTTATCAGCGTTGACGCGGGCTACGTGACAAGCACCCGATTCGGTACAGAATCCTCTGCAGGCACGCGAACCTACAGCACTCAAGATCCAAGCGGTACGATCCCTGGCACATTCTACGAAGAGCATAATGCTGGCTACACTGCCGTCACTTCTTTCGGCGGTGGCGTGGACGTAACGACCATAACATCTTCAACCGACCTGCCTGTCTCAAGCCAGCGGGGAATGATTTATGTGTCCGTCGTCGCAGTGTACAATGCGACTCGCACAATCTACGGGACGCTGACCTCCCCGACGACCACTATCGTCTCGATTGGGCCTTCGTGCCCACTGAGCCGGCTTCCTCTTCTGTGTGGCGCCGTCCTACTTCTTCCGCTGGTACATGGCCACGGGCGCGTACACGGAGGAGCGCGTCTACACCGCCGACGCGAACCTGGTGCCGGGCTAGGGCGGGGCGTATGCGGGTCTCGCGGGCGGAGCGCTGTTCGCGAGTTATATTTCAGCCGGGCAGATTTGGCGGTTCCCGATTGCGCCGGGGGTAGAGCCGCAGTTGATTTCGGATGGGCCCGCGTCCGCGAATAATGATGGCGCGAGGTGTTGGCGAAATCATAAGGGGTTGACGCTGCAGCCTTCTTGAAGGTTGGGGATGGGATGAAGTGTCGTCGGAAGAGGGAGTGCGGTTGGAGGGTAGTGTGGATGTTCGCAGGAAAAAAGTAGCTTTGTTTGCGGGGATCGAAAGGAGACTAGAGAGTATCAATCGCTGCGCTTTGAAGGAGGGATGCTTGAAACCGTTTGACGCAAATACTCTTGTTTTCGACTGCTTTGCCAAACGATTCTCCGAATGACACTTCATCTTCCAACCATGTCGACTCGCCTCAATTAGTTTTGCGGGGACCTGTGTGCCAAAGCCTCCTGTGGAAGCTGTTCAACATAGCCGAACACCTTGATCTTGCATCACCGCTCTCGTAAAATCAACATCTCCAGCTTCCGCATCGAAAGTTCGTTCGTTCTATCGTGGGGGCCAGAGCGCGTGTTCGGGGCTAAAGCAGCGACTGCGGTCCATCGTCCAGAATCTACAGCCAGTCAATCTTTCACGAATTTTCGAGTCTTTGACTCGTAGCACCAGTCGTTTGTGAACCGTGATACCGACAAAGCACATCGGACGGCAGCGGCGAATAATCGAAACTCGTGACGGGCGAGCCGAGGAGGTCACCATCTTTTTCTTTCGCGTGACTGCTCGCGTATAGCGGATGGGTGTGTACGACTCGACGATCATTTCCTCGTGCAAGTTCTTCCTCATCATCGTGGGCTACCACGGTGAGCATGAACGCCTTGCGAGTTGGTTGGTGGATCATCTCGTTTAGAAGCACGAAGTCGCGCAAATGATTGCGGCACCAGCGCCTTCATGTTCAGGCGAGCGGTGAAGCAAAGACACGTGATGAGTCACGCGCTACTGTCCATTCGTCAATGATGGTCAACTCCTGCATATATGATTTTGAGAAGCCGTGTTGATGTAGTCCCGACCAGTGGCGACCGCGTGCAGGAGGACTAGCACGGTTACATTTTAAAACCCCACGGGAGCACGATTGCACGGTATGGAAAGCATCTCGGCATCCGCATAAACCCTCGTACATGAAAAGTAAAACTGAAACTAAAAACTGCCCGGGTATCTGACTGAGTTCGTGACCGCCGACCGCATTACCGACATTCTGGTGCCACCTCCCCCGTGGGCTCCCGTGATCCCAAAACCAAAGACTCGCCGTAGCAGCCTTATCGTAAAGACTCCCTCCGTATGCCGAAGGATGTCGTCGTCAATCAATCAACCAACCAATCGACCCAAACAACCGCCCGTTACCTCTGAGCTCAAGTCTCGTCGCAGAGATGGTGCAGGTAACGCGTGCCTACATGTTTTCAACCATGCGGGCGTTCACGGCACCCTGAAACCCATCGGCGCCGCCGGACATGCCGCCCATGGCGCCGTCGTCGTTGGCCTGATCGTGCGGACCCTCGCCGACCTGCTTGGCCGACTCGAGCTGCTGCGCCATGTTGGGCGCCGCGCCGGGCATGAAGATGACCTTGGAGTTGGAGCTCTTGGCCATCGCTTGCATGGCCTCGAGGTAGCGGATCTGCATGGCCGGCGCGCTCGACAGGATGTCGGCGGCCTGGCGCATGAGCTTGGCGCTCTCGACCTCGGCGCGCGCGGAGATGACCTTGGCTTCACCAGTGCGCTTGGATTGAGCGGCCATGGAGAGCGAGTCCTGCAGGTCCTGCGAGAAGATGATGTCCTTGACCAGCATGCTCTCGACCTGCACGCCCCAGCCCGAGGCCGTCTCCTCGATGATCTCGCGGATCGAGACCGCGATCTCCTCGCGGCGCTCAATCACATCCTGGAGGACGCGGGCGCCGATGACATGGCGGAGGGTCGTCTGCGTGCGCTCGACGAGCGCCTGGCGCAGGTTCGAGATGCCGAAAGCCGCTTTGTGGGGGGAAACGATGTGGTAGTAGATGACCGAGGTCAGGTTCAGGTTGACGTTGTCTTTTGTCATGCAAGTTTGCTTCGGCACCTCGACGATCTGGATCTTGACGTCGACTTGCGTAAGGTTTTCCGAAAGTGGGTTGATCTTGACGAGTCCGGGGTCGACGGCGCGCGCGAAACGACCAAACTTCGTGACCAGACCAACGTTGCCCCTGAAAACTTGTCAGTTTTGGTCGTTTCAGCGAACGAAGGGAAGGAAGATCACGCACTGTGAAACAGGCCGGTAAGGATTGGGACAAACGATACAGCAAGGTATAGCACCAAGTGTACCGATGAAGGAGCCCAAAGTATTGATCATGCCTGGTGAAATTAGCCAGAAGTTCGAGAGTTGGGTCTATGAGCCACGCGCGGCAGGTCTGCCGAGCTCAAAGGTCCCACTTACTCCCGTACCATCCCTGCTGCGAGGCATCTTCGGTGTCTGGCTTGATGACCTGGGCGTACGACGGTTGCAGGTCCTCGCGCCGTGGCGGTTCAACGCGAATGACTGGGTCCTCAGGACCCCGGCGTGCGCCGCCGTTGCCCTGCGAAGAGTTGCTGTCCATGGGTGCCTTGCCCGTGCCGTTGGCTTCGGTCGTCATGCCAAGGGAGCTGTCTTGCTGTGCGTTCATTGTGACTGCTCTTTCTTAACAAATAGGGGTTGATTGATGATTGCTGCTCGTCGCGAGATCCGAATCGTTGCGCGCGGGTATGATATGTTCGGCAAATATGCTCGAGAGCGGGACCAGCTGATTGTTTGTATGTTTCGACTGTCGGCTGCACGCAGTGGTGACAACAAAGAAATGGACGTCGGGGGCGGGAGGCGATAGCTTTAAGTGCAGACGTCAGCGATGCGGTCCGGCGAGACGGGGCAGGGCTTGGAGCTAAGCCCTTCCCCGCAAAAGCCTAAGCGCGATCCTACGCCGCGGCGCGGCACTGGCCGAACATCCGATCGTGGCTTAGCATACGTCAGGCAGTCACCAGTCGGCCTTTCCGCTGTCGACCCGGCCCCGTCAAGCCAGCCCATTTCGGCCGCATATCTGACAACATCCATCGGCATCGAAATCGAGAGTTGTTCACGGACCACAAATCCAGTGGTTCCTGAACTGTGAGTCGCCCAGGGGATCTCAAACTCGTTGTCAGTCCTGATGACAGTGATAATCATACGAAATGCACACAGCGCAGCGCCATTTCGCTACGTACTGTCACTAGTGTAATTGCGGGGCTGAGTAGATCACGCCGGTGGAGGCGGCGGCGCGGGCGGTTCCACGCAAACACCTCGTTCAGTTGGAAGCAGTCTCAGCCTTGGGTGCGCCGCAATCCTTCAATCCTTCTCGGTATACCTTGCATCACTGAACGCCAACAAGGATCACAATTAGCGCATGTGACAGTAGTTCATCGCTGCTTGTGTCTCGTGAGTTGGACACTGGACACTGCAGCTCTAGAAAGAAAGATCGCTCGACAGCGAGTGAGTGGCGAGGACTGTAAGAACCACGATGTATAAACATTCAAAAGATCGATGTCGATGATCATGCCAAGCCAACTTGGTGCGTCCATCGTACATACCGTGGCGCTCGGCAGGCGACCGTCGCCAAGCTCATGCTACTTGGTCGGCACACGATGCCGACGAAAGAGCGTGGCTCCGCTGGTACGACAAATGCGCGTGTGTAGCAGCATGTGCGCCGGTGCTGCGATATCCTCTACGAAATGAGGTAATGGAGGCACAGCGTCGTCGTTGATCACGAAGCAAGCGGGCGACCATACGAGTACACGAGCAAAGAGGCCTCGTTGCCGAATGTTTCTATTACACACCGCACTACTAGAAAAGCATCGCCGAATACATCAGACGCTGTCTTAGTAGAGTTTGGAGTGCTGCGGCGGAGAAAACCTCTCAGATCCCAACACCCTCCATGGCGCAGCATCTTTCAAGCTTCACAACACGTGCACAACGTGGACCCTACATCAAGTGCATTAATGTGGTACGGTGGTAAGGTGGGCACGGCATCACAAGGGGTGCCAGAAACCTAGAAATGTGAGCGACGCCGATCTCGCCCAGATTGCCCGCATAGCTGGTGAACGGATTTCATCTCATACAGCAAAAGGGGAATCATGCAAGTTGTAGTACCTCACTGATTACTTTCCAATTCATCTTTGAACATCAACGTTGATGTCACCTGGGAGAATAGCATCTGAAGTTAGGTGGCTTACGGGCGGGAAGCGGGGCTGCTGGTTCGCATCTATTGACACCCCTTGTGGCATATCCCCTAGCCCGCAGGTCCTGAGTCCCCTCTGAGTCCTCTTCGCCCATTGGTGTATATATGCTTCTTAGATATTCTTCTGCATGATATGTCTGTAGTTGACGCCGAACGTTGCAGCCTTACGAGGATGGCGGCCTTATGAAGTCGACGGCCTTACAAGAATGCAGCGTTCCCGGCAAGCTCTCCAAGGGCTTGCCATTCTGGCCTCACGCGCTTCTGACCGAGTCCCGGCACCGACGGCCTGGTAAAGAAGGTACAGTTCATGTACGCAGGACGAAACGAGGAAGCCATGAATCGGAGTGAGACAGCGCGGATGACACAAGGTACGACAGGAGGCACCCATGTGATACCGGAAAGAAACATGAATGATGAGATGATACCTGTCAGATTGCCATGACTGGCGCCCATCTTCGTCTGCCTGGTCGCGAGCAGTCCATCTTCGAGCCTCCAGTCTGCAACACCCCTGGACGCTTTCGACCACTTCCTTCCAGTGCCAGGCTAGGTCCTTCTCAACCTTCACCTCTGGTCTTCGCAGAGTCGATGCGCGGGTGTTTCTCTCCCTTGCCGCCCCTTTCTTTGCTGCTTTGGTGCTCAACATTAGGAGCGTCGCCGAACTCGACATCATCATTCTCGCCCTTGCGGCCAGACTCTCCTCCACCAGGCTTTTCCTCGTCATCTTCGTCACCCCCTCCATCATCCACCTCGTCGCCAGCCTATTGAGCGCTCATTTTGGCAAGCCAGTCCGTCTCTTCCGCTTGGCCCGCTGTGTCCTCTCCCTCTCCATCATCCTACTCCATTTCGAGCTGGCGGGCCGCCCCTGCCTCCTTCAACACCGTCTTGCAGTCTTCGAGAAGCTGGTCCTCCACTGGTCTCACGAGGCTGGAGACGGGATGGCTGATTTCTGCAATGCGTACCGCTTCCTTGGCCCAGCCGACATAGTCGCCCTTGTCAAAGCATGCGAGCACCATGCAAGCGCACGCGCGGGTAAGCAGAGGAAACTTTCAGAGTTGAGAACACGCGCTGTGTGCTCTGCGTTGGACTAGTGGGCGCCGTCCGGCACGCGATGCGCCTCCACCATGTTTTTGTCGAGAACAGAGGGAGTGTAGAGAAGGTTGGTGTTTTGGGGAAAGATCTCGTGGAATTCTTGCTTGGTCGTCAAACTTGCTGGTGATTGAAGACGAGGTATGAGCCTTGAATGGCGTGCAGACGAAGTTTGATCAGGTTGGTCAGGATGAGGTTCAAAATGGCTGGCAATGAGATGCGGAAAGATGGAAGCTTGCAGGGACAAAAGGGTATGTGAATCCAGCTTCTTCCAGTGCGATCTTCAATATCTGTCACATTCACATGCCCGGTGATAGACAGGCTGAAACCGCGTGTGTGTCGGTCCGCTGCACGTGTTTGTCTACATCGGTGAGCCAGCCCTAAGCCCCCTTCGCAAACGGTGTCATCTTTCGCACGAACGAGCGACTCTGGCCACAGAAGCTCGCGAATCTTTCCGTTGCCACCCCACGGTCTTTCATTCTCTCCAACAACTTCTTCCGCCGACATCTTTCTTCCTCAACAATCATCTCCTTGCGTTTCTCTGCAACTTCTGCCGGAACTCTTTGATTTGCGAGTAGCACCCGTCTGCTTTCACCAAAGAGCTCGCACTCCCACCAAATAGCCCAGCATACCGTTGCCTGGACCGGCCTGCGCTGTCTCGGCGATACTCTTTGAGGTGGCGGAGACACGCAAACCTTGCTGTCTACTATTTAGCTATCTTGTTCTCGCCATTGAGATCCACGAGCACTCCAACATCTTCGTCGACCGGATTTCTTCAACTGACCGTCCTGTTCGACCCCGTTCCCGACCAGTCATCACCCACAAATCTCCACAACCTCCATGACCCCATTCAACTACTACGACAAAAGTTCTCGGCTTTCACGCGCCAGTCGATCCCAACAAGCCTGGAACCGCACGCTCCACAAGCGTGCGGCCACGGAGCGATCTGCCGAACGCGTGAAGCTGCTAATTTCGGCCGGTCAGTGTGTGTGAGGTGCTGGGCTTGTAATAAGACCAGCAGCAACAATGCTCGTGGCTCAGGGCAGACTTTGGTGCAGCACATCATGAAACACTCACTCACCAACAGCTTTCGTCGCGAAGCGAAGGCACGAGGCTTTGAAGAGTCTTAGACGGCAGTTCTCCACGACATTCTTGGGCGTGCTCGAGTCAAGGTGTTTCCTCCGGCCTCCAACGGTGCACGGCCGTGGCAGGATGTCTATACAAGCGCAACCCATGATATTGCCATCGACCTTCTTGCGATCGGCAGTCACCCATCACGCCGGAGATTCCACCCCAATCACGTCAGCGTCGATGCCATTTTCTCAGCGGGCACCCAAGCGAGCTTTCATTCAAGGATCCTGCCAACAGTTTGACCCTGACAACGCTCGCGTTTCAGTGTGCGAAGTGGTGTCACGCTTCAGGTATCCTGCATGTCATTGCAGGCTTCCTGCAACTCGACAATCCATCTCAGAGCAAGAAGAAAAATTTAATGCAGACCACGATGGGTCTCACGCGAGCCCGACTGAAGCGTCCGTACAACGAGCAGCTGCCAGGTGATTCGCGCTAGCAGTTTGACCCAGAGCCGAGATGGTCCGTGGAAAGCCCACGAACACCCGCGGTCCTTGCAAAAAGAGCGCCGAGCGTTACACGGCCTTTGTTCAACAATGAAGATGGGACCACGAGACGTACGAAGGCACTCGAAAATGCGCTCGCAGCATCGCAACATTCTTCAAGACCGAGCTGTTCTCGCGAAGGGATGGCATGCTGTAGATGGGCGACAAAGATAGCAATCCACGCGACCTCG
Source organism: Saxispiralis lemnorum (assembly GCA_034509035.1). Classification (NCBI taxonomy): domain Eukaryota; kingdom Fungi; phylum Ascomycota; class Dothideomycetes; order Mycosphaerellales; family Aeminiaceae; genus Saxispiralis; species Saxispiralis lemnorum. The sequence continues at coordinate 182,550 of JAWXCT010000094.1, forward strand.
ATCGCGCTGGAGTAGAGATTGTTAGCCGGGAGCGCCTCCGGCGCATGCGTCTTGTCTGCAAAAAAAGCAGTGGATACCCTACGATGATGAAGAAAGCCTATACAAGGAGATCATCTTTCAGTCTTGTGTTTCCACCTCCACAATTCCTGAAAACCCATTCAAGCACAAGTACGGTGACCTTCTCGGCCTGCCCTGACAATGTTCCATCACTCGCCGCTTCGCTCCAGTGTGGCGCATCTATAAAACGGCTCTGGCATGTTTACCGGCTTCCCTCGCTAATCCATCGATGCTCAAGACTGAATCCAGTGCGATGCCGAGAACAACATGCTAATTGAGTCCTGGTTCTACGACCCCTCTAAGCAGGACATGGCGAAGGAGTACTGTGACATGCTCCACCAGGTCTTGCGCAGCTTCCAGATGCCCAAGAAGTACTACAATTCTGAGCTAGTGGTAGAGTCCCTCGGATCTGCCACCGAAGAAGCTTCGGCCATGACAGAGATGGACATCGAGGACGAGTATGTCAGGCAAGGCTTCGATCTTGACGCTACGAAGGAGAGTCCTTCCGATGAGCCGCGCGAAGCAGTTGCCACTGCTGCAACAGCTACACAAGGCGACATCTCAACGTCTCACGTTGACATTTCGGGGCTGAGGGAGGCGGCCGAAACAATGCTGTCGAGCCTGAACGACTTTTGATAGAGGCGCATCAAAGAGCCACAGCTGGCGGGCCAGCTGGCGCAGTTCGAGCAGCACCTGTCCAACGCTGACCCTGTCGCTAGCAGGGACGCCTGAAACAAGCTGCTGTCTCTCTTCCTCGAAGACGGCTGAGCAGCGCTGTGTAAACTTCCACGTCCACTGCTACCGCGCGCCCATGAGACAGCTTGCGGAGGATGACGGGCCGTGGAAGTATTGCACGCATCGACAGGACCTCAGCATCGATTTCTTGACGGCGGCGAGAGAGTCTTCATCCGTCCCGCGAGCGATCAAACCTACCATTGCGTCGCCATCATGACAGCAGGCTTGATAACATATCAGCATCGATAACATATCAGCATCGATAACGTATCAGCATCGACAACATATTAGCATCGACAACATTCAGCATCGATAACATATGCATCGATAAGACATAAGCATCGATATGACATAAGAATCAGTATCTTCACGACTGTGTGTTTATCCATCAGCATCGATACAGCTTCGTCACGGCCATGGACTTTGGCCACTTGACTCTTTTGGATCCCTCAAGCATTGAATTAGCTGGGGGCAACGAAGCTCTTGACGAGAAGCAATCGCCAGTTTGTGAGAACGGGGCCACAACATCACTTTAGCAATACATAGTAGATAGCCATATAATCACATTTGGCCGCCATTTCTCCAGACTTTCGTGTTTTGAATGTAGACTGCACTACATATGGCCCACTGGTGTGCCCTTTCATCATCCATGGCGGGCTGTTGATACCTTGTCCCATGTCTCTCGAGCTCGACGCTTGTATCAGGTGCTTGCACACTTGTGAAAGTACCTCCTAGCGCGCAGGAGCGTGCGTCCGGGTCCATCCGATCTTGGCTGCTGAGTCAGCGCAACCTTCAAAACTGGTGTGCACAGAGTTTGGTGTGAAAGTGCATAATCTATAGATGCGAGCTACACAGAGACGAGATGAAGACCCTTCACAGGTCATGTGATCGCAGAGTCACATGACAGGCATGCTGCCTTGGCAATCCTCATCACAACAAAAACGACGTCACATTGATCGAAATGGAACATTTTCCAAGTGAAGCAACGTCAGAGGTTCGATGAACTTTTCGAACATTGGGACACGGCTCAGCACCATGTCAGGTCAGTATATCGAAAACCCAGATCGAAGCATCAGTTAACGCGTGAAGCAGGCAGAGGCAGAGGAGAGTACTACAAGAACAAGTACGGCGGCGGCGGCCGTGGACGAGGAGGCCGCGGTGGTCAGCCGTACCCGCCTCCACCTCAGAGCGCTGCGAACCAAGGATCGGCATCCGGAGGTACCAAGACTTGGGACCAGCTGCGCCGTGACCTTGAGCAGATCGATGGCTCCCAGTATGGTGAGTATCAGACAAACACAAGTTCTTTCAGAGACAAAGTTGACCACCCTCACCAGGCGCCTACAAACGCCTCTACGGCAAGTACAGCCACACCAATCCCAGCTTCACTCTCTCTGTCGACCATGTGCAGGGCGATGCCTATGCTGCGCCGTCCAAAGTGCGGGCCATTATGCCTTGGAGCCAGACGGCGCTACCTAACGAGTACCTGCAATCCGACGTGCGTCGCATCGCGCTGTGTGATTTCGTTACGCGTATCGCAGCGGAAATCATTCGAAGCAAGCACATGAATCAGAGTCTCGGAGGCGGAGGCGGAGGCGGCTGGTCGGGTCCGAAGGGAGGCGCGTTCAACATTAACGCTCCTGGTCAGGAGGTGCTACCGAGGACGAGCGCGATGGTGAGTGGGAGCGAGACTATCGAACTGCGATTCACGACCTCGCTGCCTGCGGCCGGAAGGACTGTTCTTGGACGTCAAGCGTGGGAGATCCTGGGCGTGAACCTGGTCGAGTTGGTGAAGACGAGCCTGCTGCACGCGAACCTCGATCAGAAGAAACTTCGACAGCATGTCCTCTCGGTGGAGAGGCAGAGCGCGCTCAGAGACCAGCTGCAGAGCCGTGATCTCATTGCCTTCGTCGCCAATGGTGCAATCTTACCTCGAGCTTCAGGGGCTATCGCAGCGCCTATGGACCCATCGAAAGCTGTGGCCTTCCAGTCGCCAAAGGAAGCCGAGGTCGAATTGCAGTGCCCTGACGGCAGCACCGTCACTGGCATGGGTATCACTCGCGGCATTACCCTGCTCACAGGCGGCGGTTTCCACGGCAAATCTACCCTTCTCGAAGCTATCGAACTCGGAATTTACAACCACATACCTGGCGACGGCCGCGACCTCATCGTCAGCGACCCAACTGCAGTCAAGATCCGCGCCGAAGACGGGCGCAGCGTCTCAAGCGTCGACATTAGCCCCTTCATCTCCAACCTTCCAGGCGGCAAGAATACCGCCTCCTTCTCCACCGACGACGCCAGTGGGTCGACCTCGATGGCGACCAACATCCAGGAAGCGCTAGAAACCGGAAGCAAAACGCTTCTCATCGACGAAGATTCCTCCGCCACCAACCTCCTCGTCCGTGACGCCCGCATGCAAACCCTCATCAAAAAAGAACCCATCACGCCCCTCATCGCCAAGGCCCGTTCCGCCTTCACCCAGCACGGCGTCAGTACCCTCATCGTCATTGGCGGGCTGGGCGACTGGCTCGCTGTCGCCGACAATGTGCTCGCCATGGATAGCTACGTCCCGCACATCATCACCGCGGACGCCAAAGCCGTGGTTTCGCAGTTTCCCTCCCAGGTTACGCAGGATCAGACCTACGGCTCCCTGCCAAATCGAAGCTTTCGCGTCGACCTGAGCGGCTTCCGCGCGCCCTATGCGCAGCGCAAGCGCTTCATCACTATGCGACCCCAAGCGCGCAACCCTGTCGACGACCCGTCAGAGGCAGAGCCAGGTATTGATCTTAGCGGGCTGGATCAGATCGTCGAGGTCGGGCAGTCGCGCACGATTGCCGCGCTGCTGACCAGTATCGCTAATGAGACGACGGCGGATGCGTATGTCTTCCCTTTTCCCCTAATCCTATTTAGCTCTTAAGATTTGCTAACATGCCTTCCAATAGTCTGCCGCTCGGCTCACTACTGCAGCACCTGGACAAGGCGATCGGAGTCGACAAGTGCTTGCCGCTGTCGCTCGGGGATGGTGAATTGGTCGCGGTCCGACGATTCGAGCTGGCCGAGGCGCTTTCGCGCATGCGTGGGGTGTTCGTCGCGACATGAGAGGTGCCAGCGATCACGCATCGACTGCAGTAGGAGCTGGGGTGGAGGTGGAGAAGTGTAAGATACGGCAGCATCAGGCGAGCGCCTCGCGATGCCTTCGAGATACCCGGCGGTCTCTGGCGCGAGAGGGAGGCGTCACAGCCGAACGGCGGCATAGCTTGAGTCGGCGAAATATTCGTCAGCAGAGCTCATTGCAGCTCGCGCGGGTTGAGACTCATAGCCACCGTCTCGAGCACGGAATAGCAGTTTAGTGTAGCATACTTAAATCTAGAAGCCTGTGGCGCCTGCAAAGGGCCCCGATGATTCCGAACACAGCCATCAAGTCAACAAGTGGCTCCTCGAACATTCTATCTGGTGTGTACTCCATAGTTACATGATCACTATCTGTCAGAATTCATGTCCGCAGTTGCACACGCATACAGCTCAACTAAGGAATGCATGAACTGTTGGGTGGAACTCGCGCTATAGAATCTATTTGCATAATAATGTCGTACAGGAATAGGCGTCACACCAGGGAGGATCAAATCACGAGATCGCATAGATGTCAGTTCAAGACCGCATGTAGCGCAATGCCAAAGAGAAGGGAGGAATCGCCGATCCGCCTGCACTTAGACAAGGAACGTGTTGTGGGAACCTCCACAAAAAGACGGTCGCGAGTCTTGAAACTACGAGCAGATCTTTGCGGCGTCAAGAAGTGATCGTAGAGACAAGGGCATGCGAGGCCTATCCTATGTTTGAACCTGTGGATTTGTGCATGACTACCTTAGTAACAGTAGAAGACTGAAGAAGGGAGCATCAGCACAGGGGAGTAGCTTAGACGAGTGTTTGACTCACAGTTGTGGAGGTTCCCTTTCCACAACATACGCCCAAAAATCCGACGTGACTGGGCAGAACTGTGCAAATGTACACAAGTCACACACCAGTCTTCTCCATTTCGTCCAAAGCCCGTTCGTCAAGTGCAGACCTGACCTCAACCCTCTGCCCCATTCCCCCTCCCACCTCCTTCCTCCCAAATCTGCACCATAGCCTGGATCAGTGCCGTTGCCGCCGCGCGCCCTTTCGCCAGTGTCCCTTCGTCCGACTCTGCAGGTACATGCAGGAAGAGCACCGGGCGGTCCGAAGCCCTTTCCTTCGATTCTGCGTCCCCATTCAAGTTGCCATCGACTCGCTCGCTCGCGCTTGCTATAGCTTTCTCCCGCCGTTGTCGCCGCCGCTCGAACCACGCCAGACTGTTGTAATACGTGTAGTCGCAAAGATAGCGGCCGGCGTCCTCGCTGGGTCGGCAGTCGATGGGGCCCTTGATCGCATCGGTCGCTTCGCCCTTCATCCCATCTCGCTCTTCTTTTATGTCGTGGTCACCATCGCTGTTCGTCTTGCCACCTCGAGCAACTGCCTCCTCAATCCTCGCACGCCACACCGCCACCACCCTCTCAAACCCCAACGACGTCCCCAACCGCTCCGGACAATCGCTGAACCACCTCTGTTCCCCTTTCCCCTCAACACCACCCCCCTTCCCCTCGCTCTTCCAC
>JAWXCT010000094.1:198198-221170 GCA_034509035.1 Saxispiralis lemnorum
TGGTGGGGGAGCGCGGGCAGGGCGGGGTGTCATGGGGAGGGCGGAGCGGGGGCGGAGGCGCGGTGAAGGAGGGAGATGGCGGGAGTTATGGATAGCAATGAGCGAGCATGCCGGGAGCGGGCGGAGGGTGCAAGGCGTGCTTCTACCAGCGGTCGCGTGTGGTGGTAATGGTTGATGGAGAGGCTCGCAGCGCGTACCACGGCGGATGTTGTCGCCGAGGCCGGGAGCTTCCGTTCCGCCCCGAGCCGCAGGGGATATGAAGCCAAGCCGGTCCTGCCTTGCTGCCTGAGCGACATGCCTACCTTCTGAGAGACTCAATGCTTTCCATGGCAACCCAACACCTACACCAGACGTCTCATACAACATCTCTTCCTGTCTCAAAGCAGAGAGACATTCTCCGTGGCTTATTGTACAACATCCGTCCCCAGGCCTGCCATCTCATCTATCGTAACCCTTGCCATCGACCAACAGCTTAAAACCGGCCGTAAAAGAGGCGCAGTCGAGCTCGCAAGTAATCTCAAGCCCCAATTCGTCAGAACGTGAATGTGAACCAATTCGAAGCAACACCCCGCGCTCATCCCCTCGCCGCTTCCACATTGGCGAGAGTCACCGGCACCCCCTCCCTGTATCCAAAATTGCTAGAACGCTCACGATACAACGCAACCCCATCTCCCAGACAATCGACTCATCCCTCCAATTCCATTTATACCCCCTCAACTCTCCAACTTTCACCTTCTCCTCCAACCCCCTCAACCGGCTCCACCCCCACAACCGCCCCTACAGCACTCGTCTCCACCCTCCCAGAAATCGGCAACTCATACACCAGCACCCCCCTCACAATGAGCTCAAACGGATACTCCAGCACACGCTCCCACCGCTCGCTCCCCCCCGTCTCGGTCTTGTTTCCCGGCGCCTCGAGGCGGAGTTCGCCGACGCTCGAGTGCGGATGGCGTTTTAGGGGCGAGCTGGTGAAGGTGAGGGATTGGTCGAAGTGGAAGATGCGGCCTAGGAGCATGGTGGAGGCGTCGTGGTCCAGGTCGTCGTCCGGGTCAGTACCGTGGTCGATGCCGCCGGTGGGGCGCCAATGGGAGGTGAGGTCGGTTGGCGGCGTGGGGGTGTCGGGGGAAGTGGAGATCGGGGTGCTGGTCGTCAGGTGGGAGGGCGCGCGGGTTTCGTGCCATGCCCGGTGGTCGCGCCAGAACTGGCTCCCGCCGACGTGCTTGCTGCGCGCAAAGATGTTGACGTCCATGTCCGTGACGGTGATCGCAAGCGCATTTGGATTTACCGCGTCCACGAGCAGGTCCAGCATGATCTCCTGCTCGCTCGCGAGCACGTCCTGCACGTTGCGGATGTGCACGTCGTACATGGGCCGGTTGGACATGACGAGAAAGGCGACGGTGCTGAGGATGATAAGGGTGAAGAGGCAGAGGCCCATGAGGCAGCCGCCGAAGCGGCCGCAGCGCGATTCGCGGCGCGCCCCGTAGTATTCGTCGATGGAGCGCGAGGGGCTGCTGACGATGCGGCGAGGGTAGCGGGTGTTGCGCGGCGTGCGCACGGTGCCGACGAGGGGTGTGCGCTCGTCGTCGCCTCCTTCAGCGTCGAAATCGAAGGCTGAGGGTTCTTGCTTGCGGCCAAAGAGGCCTGAGGGGCCGCGGTGCTGCGACTGCTGGGGTGTGGGCGGCGGGTGCGTCGAGAACTGAGGACTGTGCGGGCCTCGCGGTGAACCTGGACGCGAATGTCGGCCGCTCACATGGTTGTGGCGGAGTTTCGATGCTTGCGTGAATGGGGAATCCTGGTCGAACATGGACATGTGGCTGCCGCCCCTTCCAAACCGTCCGATATGGCGCGGCTGATGCGAGCGTACGGAACCGTCCTTGCTGTCCGGACTGTCGATCTCAGTGTAGGGATTGTTAGAGAACTTCATACTTCGCTTGCCCGCCACCCTTCGATCATCCATCATGTCGCCAAAGTTGCGTACCCCAGCCCTTTGGCCATCGGTTGCCACACTGTGAGAGGATGTCACACTAGGCGTCCGCGAGTGGTGTCGAGGTCGTCGTTGGGGTTCAGGCGGATTGGACTCGTAAACGAACGTCTCGTCCGAATCAGATGTGTTGGCTTCGTCGACTGCACTCGCAACACGCGCTTCGAAGATGTCCGCCTTCGAAGAAGCTTCGGAGGGATAATTGTCAGAAAATTGACACAGATACTGGGAAGACTTGCGATATAGAAGGGAACGCTGAAACGTATCAAAGGGTGCAAAGACGGAATGCCGCTTTGGCGGTGGACTGCCGGCGTCGCCAGTCGTGAGGGTAGACGTAGTGCTCAAATCCTCCTTGACATCGTGTTCCGAATCTTTCTGCTGCTGCCGCTGCTGCTGCCTGAGATCGTACGAATGAAAAAGACGCAACTTACCAGTGCCCTGATTATAGCTCCTAACCTTCTGCGAAGGCTTCTTGCGCTCCTTCTTCGGCCGGATGGTCTCAGTGCTAGGTTTCGCCCTTACGCTCCCGCTGTCATTGCGGCCGCCTGCCATTCTGTCCCCAGCAGTGAGCGCTGATTGTGGAATCGACGCAACTGTCTCGGTCTCGACCGTCATGTTCTGTTTGCCTTCAGGCTGTCGCGATTTGCTTGAAGCAAGAGGAGTGTAGCTCTTCCCCTGAATGCTCTTCTGCCGTGGCGGATTCTCGCTCTGTGTCTGCTTGGCGTGGGTGCTATGTTCCTGTAAGGAACTGCGGCGCCCTCTCTTGTGCTCGCTCTTCACGCTCGCGCTTTCGCTTCCACTCTCCCCGGGTTGTGTGTGCTTCTCGGCCTCGGGAACCCCACCTTCGCTGTGTCTCTTCACCATTCGTTCGTCGTTGTCGTTCGCTGAGAGAACCTTGAGGTCCGAAGCAGCCTTGATTGCTGCGGGACTCGGCTCTTTGAAGTCATCGACGGTGTTTTCCTGCACCGTCTCCAGAGTCGACTTGCCACTTTGCCCTCGTGACGGCCCACCTTTCCCAGGCGTCTGTAATTGCGGTGGTGCTTTCGAGGGGTCGTCAGTACTCTGTTTGGATTGTGGTGGCGGTGTAGATGTCCGAGGTGAAGCTGGTGCCTGCACGCTGACATTAGGGGGTACTGTCGCTCCCTCGGCCTTTTTCTGTGGCGCCGTCGCTGCCGAGCTTCTCCGTGAATTCGGCCCTGACGGAGGTGGTGACTTGAGGCGGGGCGAGACGGGCCATTGCGGCGTGGTGTCGCCTGATGTTCCTGCCGTCTTCTGTCCACGCGGTAACCTTGACACGGCTTCCGACACCGGCCCCGAATGTAGCTGGGGAACGTTTGCTGCAGACAATGCTCTTTGAATGGCGGCGGCCGAAGGCTGTGTGGCAGCGCCGGAAGACAGAGGATGCGGACGGCTGTCTCTGCGGATGGGAGAAGTGTTACGCGAAGTCTTGGGGCTGCTGTTCGCGGAAGAAATGGCCATGGCGTTGCTCGAGGCTTGTCTCCGCAAGGAAGGCCCGGAGGACTTGCGCGGTTCGCCTGCGCCTGGTCGCGCGGTGGAGTTGAGTGAGGGGTTGGGGGCGGGTGCTTCGTTCACGCCGGCCGGGGGCGTAGGCGCCTCAGTCGCGTCCGGGTTATCGTTGGCCATGGGTACGGCGGTGGGACTGGAATCGGGCGTCGGTAGAAGTGCCGGCGTGACCCATCACAATGCGGCAGAAAGGGCGCGGGCGGATGGGGGATGACACGGGCACAAAGGAGGGCAAGAAGGGCGGAAGGGGATTGGAAGGGTGGAGGAGAAGTCGAGCGGAGGCGGTCACGGCGGCGTCATGGACGGTGGTTGTCCGGCGAGGGCGTTGCGGGCACACGGGCGACGCGAGCAGGGTTGCTGGCGGGCCGGCTAAGACGGGAAGCCGGGTGGTTCTAGAAGGCGGGCCTGGGGGGGTTGCGGTGCGTCAGCGGCTGATGGCGCCGCGCACAGGAACAGGCCATGCATGCACTGTGCATGCACAGTGCATGCACACATGAGCTGTCGCCTTGCCCTCCACTCGCCGCCACCCGCTGCCCCGGCCGGCCACACGTGGCAGCAGACAAGGGCCATGCCGGTGATGCGGTGGGCCTTGACCGCCAAGCCCGCGACGATGTTCAGGAACCGAGACAGTCCGCACTCTAGCAACGGTGGAGGTGCCCCCCACCCCACACGCCCGAGTTGACCTTGCTGCATGTCGCCATCTGTTCTGGACTCTTCTATCTCCTCCACCCTCGAAAGCTCCTCGCGGAGACGTTGGTACCGTTCTTGCTTCTTACATCCTCCTTTGCCTCCGCGGATGAACATGTGAAAGCCACCGCGACAGCTCTGGGTACGAACGTCTTGGTAAGGCGCTTAGGCGAGGGGCCGTTTCACATGGGACACGGACATACCCGACCTAATGCGACGTCTCGTCAACAACGACCCGTTCGAGACGTCAAGTACCCGGAGCAAATGGTGATCAGTCGTGCCACCATGGCTGAACGCGGCTCGATCAAATCCCTCATCACCCGCCGCAGCATCGAGGTGGTAATTCAAGACCAACGCTGAGTAGGTTGCCATCCTATCCTGCTTCCTGTCCTTCTAGGTTTCTGTTCTGTTTGAAACCTTTCCCAGAATCGCTCTCCATCTCTTTCAAACAACCTGAATCTCGTTCTATCCGCTCAGTCTTCACTTCCTCCAGGCTAGTCCAGTCTTCGTCGCCATCCTACAGCCGCCGGTTGAGCTTTGTTGGCAGTTTTCAACGTACCTGTTGCGCCAGCCCTAGTCGACTGCGGGCGGCAGAGGAGGGTTGTCAATGTGATGCCCTATCCATCTTCAGGCTGCCTGCGAAAATTATCCTTTACCATCGTCTCCGCGACGCTACATTTCAAGGCCAAAAGCGTCACATTGACCTGTTGAGTATGCAGGTATCGCACAGCATAGCAGCTCTCCACCGATTTCAGCGTGACACAAACTCGGTATAAAGTCACCGAAAGCTCTGGTGATGCCTCGCCGAGAGCCCAGCACTCGCCAGGCAGACCACAACAGAATCAACACAACAGCATCTGTCCTATCTGGGGACCCCAAATGTATCAGGGAGAACAGACAGCGGCTCCCTGACCGTCCTCAACATCAAGTGCGATGAAGCCGGTATCACTAGCATAGCAGCGTCTCCCGCAGGTGCATTGCTGTACTATTGTCTGTTAATACTTCCAAGAAGGGCGGCGTCATGCTTGGGCACAGAACCCAGAGCTCGCCAAAGTTACTTCAACTTGCCTGAGCATAGAGAAAGCATGTGGCGTGGCATCTACCATGTTGGTTATAACGTCTCTGCTCTGCACGGTGTCTACACTGATCATCAGGGAACACTGCAACAGGACGCCGAGAAAGCAGATGATACTCAAACTCCTGGTGATGTGATATTTAAAGGGCTGAGCGACATCCACACGAATCGAGAATTGATTGATGATGATATCGTTGACCTCAAAGAAAGGCTGCCAAGCCAAATTGCATGGCATCTGCGCCACCTCCATCACGAGCATCACTTTTAACCCCATGACACTTCCAATATCTATATACATTGCTATCGTGGGCGTCATCCCTCCCTCGTCCAAGGCACCACCCGGAGAAATCGACCACATTCACAACTCACCACCAAAATGGACAAACCATCAACCCATTCCCCCAAGAAGGCCCCCACATCCACCACATCGCCACCCAACTACTCCGAGGCCACAGCACCCACAACCTCTCTCTCCCCTTCCACCTCCACTCCCGGCACGCACACCTTTCACCGCCCCAGCCTCCTCGCCTCCAAAGTCCTCGTCCGCTACAACGCCATCGACCGCTACTGCTTCGCCGCCACCAACGACGGCAAAGTCTGGGTCCACGCCGGCGCCTCCACCGCGAACCCCCCGCTCGGCTACCTCGCCTTCCCGGAGATCCACAATGCCTTCCGCATGCACTTCGGCGACCCGCAGCAGCACAACCTCTTCAGCGACGCGAAAGCGAGGGTTGGATATCCGCACCCGAAGACATTCTCGTTCCGGATGCCGAAGGGTGTGGGGGTGGGAAAGGGCGGGAGGGAGTATGTGTGGACGTACCGGGGCGGGGAGGTGCCGGGAGACACGCCCGTGCGGTACGATCTCAGCGTCGATACCGAGTTCAACCCTACGGTCGTGGCGACGTTGACGGTGAGTAAGAAGGGGAGGGAGGGGACGGCGTTGCGGTGGCGCGTCGAGCCTGAGACGGAGGTGGAGCAGGCGTTTCTGGTGGCGTCCGCGATTGGCGTGTTGACTAGGATGTCGCGGAAGGCCAAGTTTCACGAGAAGGGGATGGGGACGGGGATGAGCAGGTGGTTTGGGTTTTGGTGGATGGCTTGTCTTACCAGTGTGGCGGTTGCGTAGGATGATTTCGGGCCATCAGATGCTGCTCAACTCGACTGGGAGTCCAAGTGATTGAGGACGAATGCTGGACTGGTACGGCCATCTGGAAAACTCTGAACCACGGAGGGCTTGCAGTGTCACATCCGTGACATGCACGGTAACGCTACTACTGTTGAAGTACCCCACCCTTGACCATCGATCACGAAACCCAATTTAACCCACTCTTCCACCCACATCTGGCTCCCAACACCGATGCAGCAACTTTCGCCGCCTCCAGCAAATCCTGATCCGCATACCTCTCCCTGGTCAAACTAAGCCCCACCAGCGTCCCACGCTCGCCCTTGAAACCCGGCACATTGATCATCGGCACATGCAACGTCCACAGCGCATTGAACACCGCGCTCCCCATGGATCCTAGGCCCATGGGCGCAGCGTCTGGCGTGCTGAACGCCACGACGGCGTCGAACTGTCCCACAATCGCATCCCACTTGGGCCCCAGCGCGGAAACCTCATCGAAGGCTTTGAGGTAGTCCTTGTGGGTGGAGCAGCCGCACGCGTTCTCGACTTGGTCAATCAGGCTCTGGTCGAGTCTGATCGAGCAGCTCCTTCCCGCGAGCATACTCGGCACGGAAAGACACCCTCGGCTCACTTAAACAGGATGCAAGAATATAGGCAACTCCGCTGGAAACTCAATCTCGCTGACCTCAGCGCCGTGTTCTCTCAACAACATCACCAACTGAAAAGCGTCGCGCGTCTCAGGTCTGGCATGGTCGCAGAACATTATCTTGATGAAACCGAACTTCATCCCTTCAAGAATCGGAGGGGCCGGGTCGGGTGGAACGTCGTCTGCCAGCCCCAAGCCGCCGGAGAGGAGTTGCAGGTCTTCGACGCACCGCACCTAGAAGCCCACAGTGTGCTGCGAAGGGCTGTATATCTTCTGCCCCACGCGCGTGATCGCGTTCAAGGTGGGCTTGAAGCCATGAACACCTACACTTTCAGACCCCAGTCAGCCGGTTCCGTCATCCGCCCCCCCCCACGTGGGAAGCACCAAGCATGGCACAAAACCCCATCGGGTTAACCACACTCCACCTCGTCTGCGCTCTTACCGCCACAGCCGCTAGTCCATCCGCAACAACCGCCGCGCTTCCGCTCGAACTCCCCGTCGGCGTCCTGTCAGAACAGTGCGGATTCGCCGTTCCCGCCCTCGGCGTCGTCGCCGCAAGCTCCGTCATCCGCGTTTTGCCCAGCAATCACCCGCTCGCCGCTCTCAAAATTGCGACGCTGCTGGCGTCCATCTCGGGCTGGGAGTCAGAGTAGAGCGGGGATTTGTGCTGTTTTGGTTGGTTGAGGGCGTGGAGGACGTCTTTTTTGGCAAGGGGGGGGCCATGGAGGGGGCCAAACGTGGAGAGGGGTTTGGCGAGCTTGCGACGGTTCACGGTATGCTTGGTTAAAGCGACCTGTTTTGAAGTGTTGTCTTGTGAACCTGCATGTGGCCAGATCACCGCGGCTGAGATAAGTAATTACATATATATAATGCATCACCGTCATCGGAGCTGAGGCAGGCGACGCTAGCGCGGGCCGCGTATGCATTGTCGACGCAACTTCGATGAGAGGCTCTAGACAACAAGGCTAAGGGCGAGCTGATAGGGCAACCATGTCGCAACGTAAACAGCGTAGAGAGGAGTAGGGCCCACACGGATGAAAATTGGGTCTCACTTTGGAGATGCCTAGGAGTTGTTGATAGGAAGTGTTTTTTCCTACAGCATTACAACGCTAAGGTACAACAAAACTCATCAGGCCTCGCTCAGCGTAATGATTCCAGAAAGCAGCTCGTGTCGCTTCATCCTCTCCCTCAAGCCATCACACTCATCCAAGCAACCGCGCCCAGCGCGAGCCACACCATCGCCCCCAAACCACTTCCGACACTCGCAGCACCGCTGTCCTCCCCCTCCCCTTCCTCCGCATCCCCATCACTCAGCCCCAACGGCAACCCCTGATACCCAAACGTCAGATTCTGCTTCACACTGCCATTATAGCAATCCCCCTTCTCCAAATTTAACCCCGTCAGGTCGTCCGAATGCACAAAAAACATGAACTTCTGCTGCTCGATCCCCTCAAACCCGGACGTGTCGTAGGGGAACCTGTCCTCCGGATCCGTCGCCGACGTGTTCCTCAGCAGAACACACGACACCTGCTCCGGGTGCTCCTTCGCCAGCGCCGGATAATCGGACATGACGTCCGAGTTCGAGGTGTCGGCGACGAGCACGAAGCGGCGCTCCGGGAACGTCTCGAACACGGTGTCGAGGAGGTGCTTGCGGATTGATAACGTGGCGGGGATGTCGGAGAAGTTGAGCGGGCGCGTGTCGAAGCTGCCGGCGGGGTAGGTGGAGAAGATGTAGTCCATGTAGATGCGGGTGACTTGCTCGGGCGTGGTGGTGAGGTAGTGGAAGTGCGCGTCCGGGAGGGACTGGGACCAGTTGGCGTAGATGGCCGGCATCTTTCCCCAGGGCCGGAAGGAGCGGGCGAAGCTGTTGAGGAGGCCTTCGGCGGGGGAGTAGATTTTGGTTTCGCGGAGGATGTCGTCGATATCGCTGACGATGGTTAGGCCGCGGGAGGGGACGAGGTATGCGGTCGCGTTGCTGAGGGTGGTGTTTTCGACGCGCGTGTCGAGGGTTTGAATTGAAGTTGTTTCGTTGCCGGAAGTGAAGCCCGCGCCGTCGATCGGGATGAAGGCTTCGAAGTCGCCTAGTGTTGAGGTGTTGTAGGGGAGTTGGACCTCTTGCTCCGACGAGCCGTCGTTGCCTTGAAGGAGGAACGATGGGACCTCGACATCGCCCTGTTGCAGGACGAAGATGCTGGCTGTGACATTGCGTGCTTGCTCTGCTTGATCTTCCGGTAGGTCTTCTGTGTCAACGCCGACCAAGAAGATGTCCGCTAAGTCGTTCAGAGTCTCTTCGTCTGTGTCGGGCTGCTTGTAGACATTGCCGTGCAGCCGTATGTTCCACCCCTCGTCCGTCCAGTTCGCGTACGGCGGCAAGTTTAGTACCTGCGTGGGAAGGGCGTCGACTTGATCATCCTCGAGGCCGAGCGACGACTGCACGTCGTCTTCGGTCGGAAAGTCTTGGAAGAAGTTCGGGATTCCGGAGGCTACGTAGGATGGTATGGCCGACCCAGCAGATCCAAGCCCGTCAAGAATCGAGTTGGCGTAGCTGTCAAACGAGTCGAACAGATCGCGTCGATCGAGGCCTCGGTCGTACTGGAGAGTCGGGGAGGGCGTGATCACAGGATCGCTGGGCGCGCTCTTGGCGATGGGGTTCGGGGTTGGCAACGGCGTGGGCGATGCGGCGACTAGGAGAACGTGTAGGGCTGGCTGGAGAAGAAGCGTTCCTAAGGCGCGAGAAGACATGGCGTCGATCTCCTAGGGCTCGTTGGGAGGATGCTCAGTTGACTGATAGGATTTGACAAGGTGCTAGAAAGGCTGATTCACGCGAGCAGGTGTGTGTTCGCAAGCAGCTGTTGAGGAGGATGGATACAAGTTTGCTACCCAGCGCGCTCGTGCTGTCCGACCCAAAAGTTGTTTCAAAGGTTGCTGCCGCGGTGACGTCTGTTTACACGTTGTCAGCCACGTTTTACATCCGGGTCCTGGCTTGGCGGTCCCCGATTTAACCACGCCAGCCTACCAAGATGGCGGTGCCTGTGGGATTCATTCAACATCATCTCTTGACTTCGCACTCGACGACACAAATTTGAATAGACGGGTAGGCAATGATACCGAACACGCCTAATCGGCTTGAATCAATCCGTCTTGGCTGGCTACCACGAAGCTGATACGACATCTGCTTGTTCGAGATCACGGCTCCGCCCCTCCTATCAGCCCCCTCTAGTTCCTCCAATGCAGAGCGACGGCTGGCCAGCGGCCGACCGAGGATGTCGTTAGAGATGATGGTCTTTTGCCGTACCGCAAGATCAGCGCTGCGGATGCAGACTTGTATCTCTCCGCAATTGATGCCGAAACTGTCTCTTACAGCATGGAAGCGGCTAGGGGCGAAGGCCGCCGAGATCGTTGTACCGATCATATGTGGTAGTTGCTTGGACTGGGAAGACACGTTCGGCACAAGCACGGTGATCCGACGCCAACGATGAACACTTGCTAGACGGGCTGTAGCCATTTATGACCAAATCAGGGTTCGTTCATTCGAGGAATTTCCATGGAGACGGCGAGAAGGGACGGCCGAAGCTTTTACGGCCCAATAGTGCGAGTATCGTTTGGCCAAGCGGCTAGACTAGCGGCCTTGAAGGACCTCACCCACTATTCCTTGACGAAAGAAGGCGTCTGGTTGACGACGACGAAAGAGATGGCGAACGCGTCCGTAGAGAAGTCTCCGCACAAGAAATGAACGCTGGCAGACAGTTTTGATGAGACCTGTTAGTGAAGCTCGAGCGGCTTCAGAAAATTTGGAGTAATGCATCACGACGCATTGACTTCCAACTCTTTCAGTGAGGTCAGGATGATGCTATTGGTCATTTCGTCCAACCGCCTTTTCAGCGTCATTGTTGTGGTGTCGAGCTAGAGCTGTGTCGCGCTCTTCAAGCCATCAGTCGACCAACGCTGCTCTCTTAATTCAAGCATCACTTGCTCGGCTTCTAAACATTCACATCTAAGCCATTTTGGCCACATGTATGATCATTTCGATATGATTGTGATAGATCTTGTTGGCTGGGAGAAGATTCTTATCATAATCCAAGACCCCCATGCCGTTCGGGCAAAGCTGAATGTACCAAACAAGCGAACAACTTCCAATGGCACTGGGCCGCGAGCTCCAAATCCGTCAGCCTTAGTCTTGTGTTCGATTACAATATGACAGACACTCCTGACGCAATTCCCGCCCGCGCCAACGTCACAAGTATCCAAAGTGCTACGCTTCTTCGTTATCTGATCTCTAGAACGACCATTCTGATGTTCAGCCTTCCAAGACTCAGTGCTTCGCTTCGTCGACGCGTACCAAGCCGTTTACCAAGCTCAAAACCATCCTGCTCGGGCATGGCATATAGCGCGGGATAGAACGACATTAAGAAGGCTTCCGTAGAGGAGCAGGCGTCACCCAATAGCTAGAGGGCGATGGTTGCATGAACTCGACATTGGAAACGGTTCCTCGCGAGTTGCGTATAACAGCTTTGCACGGTAAAGCTGTCGAGCACCGATCTGGAGTGAATCGGAGAAGGCACGCATGAGGTGGCAATGATTGGCACAAGAAGAAGCATTCGATGATGAAAGGGCGGCTCTGAAGGTGTCGTCTGGAGCGGTGAGTGTAGAGGAGGTAGGGATTCGTTTCGTGGGAGAGAGCCGCGGAAAAGAGTGAACGACATTCAAGGGATGGACTTCGTCGCTGCTCTCTTGTCGCTACCCCACCAATGCCATGCGAATGCGGAATCGAGCGAGGTGTTCTGTGTGAAGCCTAGTCAAGGGTCGAGGTTTTGTTGGAAGCTTGAGGGCGTGATCGGATCTCCTTTACAGTCCGTTGCCAGCGTGATGCCGCAGGGTACCATCCGGGCAGTAATATAGTTGTCTTTCCCTTTCTTGCCTCATTGCGGGCCATCAGGACCTTCTCGAATGTCTCTACAATGCTCAAAAGCTCGTAGGTGGGTAGCGAATCGATCCAAAACCCCACGAGCTAATCCAATCGCGCTCGAAACCCACGCACGATGCATAAAAATCGATCTCGACTCTGAAAGGAAACATGGAAATCTTTTG
Organism: Saxispiralis lemnorum; assembly: GCA_034509035.1. Classification (NCBI taxonomy): domain Eukaryota; kingdom Fungi; phylum Ascomycota; class Dothideomycetes; order Mycosphaerellales; family Aeminiaceae; genus Saxispiralis; species Saxispiralis lemnorum. Next base: position 210,320 of record JAWXCT010000094.1, read on the forward strand.
CACTCAGCCGTACTCATCATATATCATTCGTCAAGCCATCATCAAGCCAGATATAATCCATAGCCCTAAGACCCACGCACGCAGAACGCTTCAGTCCCTCACAACCCCCCCCCCCTCCCCGGCCCAACGAAGCAGAAACCGCGACATTGCATGTGCCAACACCAACGCAAGGGAGATAGAGAAAAGAGCACACGACAAGCAACGGGTATCTCGAACGCAACGCCAGCGCAAGCAGGAGACGGAGCCAAACAGAGAGCAGCACAACGCCTGACCACGCCGGTAATTGGTAGGAAACAAACGAGCGAGCCCCTCTTCCTAATCATTCGTATTGTCTCGTTCACTCGTGTGTGCAACTTCAAAAACAAAAGAAAGTCGTCAAAGTATTCCGTTATCTTCGTAAGCCCGTCGTCGTCATGTTCGTTATCTTCAAAGCAAGCCTCAAGGCCGCTCCGCCGCTCTGCCCTCGCTGGTCGCGACCGCCACGAGCGCCTCGAGCCTGCCCATGTCGTGGTTCGGGGGCGGGGGGTGGCTGGTGGCGATTTGGGGGTCGTGGCCGGCCTGCAGGGCGTAGGTTTGAGGTTGCTGGGGGTATTGTTGGGCGTGGTGGTTTGGGTGGGTGTGGGGGTGCGAGCTTGGGTGGGCAGGGGGTTGCTGCGCAGCCGCGGGGTTAGAGGCGTAGGACTGAAACATTTCGTCAGCTGGAGCAAAACTTTGCAGGGGAACGGCAGAGCCTACCTTTCGCTCATCCGCCAGGACAGGCCCGGCGGGGTAGGGCTCTGAGGAGCCGTGAGGGTTGACAATCACAGGATGAAACTCGTGCGCGAGCGATACAGAAGGCGTAGGGGCGCCGTCGCTGCTTCCCGAGTCCTCTGGGGAGGGCCGTAGGGGACCTGCGTGTATGTTCGGGTGAGATGGAGGGAGGACGGGGCCGCCGTACCACGCTTGGCGCTTGTTCTTCCGCGAGGTCGAAGGGGGCTCGGGCATCGAGTGATGTTGAATCTGATGGGGCGCGACGGTCGCTGGGGGGTGGGGCTGGAAGTGGGCGGGTTGTTGTGGCTGCTGAGCGCTTGCGTTCTGCCACTGTCGTTCCACAAGAGGGGCGTTAGCAGATGCAATGTCCAGCCTCGTTAGATTTTGATGCAGACCGGCATCAGACGGACGGTGTCGATGGGCGCTTGTAGGCTGCGGGTTCGCCTCCACTGCACCCGGGCTAGTCGGCTGTCGTGCCGACGTGGGAGGTGCATGGTCGAAACTTTCGATGCCCGGAAGCCTAGTGACTTGACTTGCTGCCGGCTGGCCAGAGAGCGCCGGGCGATGGTCGTCAGGTGTGGAGTGATACGACAGTCCGCTCGTTGCAGGTCGCTGGGTATACCCTGGATGCGTGCCTGGATGCCATGTCCTCCGCCGGTATTCCAGCTCCGTTTCGGATTCCCTCCGGCTGTGAGAGAAAACAGTCGTGGTTGGGCTACCGAACACGCTGCTGTTTTGCGAGTGCACTGCGGTCGAGCTCGAAGGCGTCGGGCTGAAGTACGGTGGCGGAGGGGGGGGAATTGGATGTCCGTTGGGGCCCTGGTATGAGAGTGAGGCCGAAGGAACCGACAGTCGCCTTCCATGACGTGCTCCATTGTAGAAGGACGACCTAGAAAGCGTGGACGCCGGCGAGCCCATGCCGGACGAGAAGCGAGGACTAGGCGCACCGCCTGAGAACGTCGTGGAAGTCGGAGTGCTGTATCCTGTCGGTGACTGAGCGTAGTAAGGGAACTGCTGATTCGGACTAGTAGGCGGCTGGTTCGAGGTGTCGATTGTTAGTCTCCCGTGTGGAGACGAGTCGTGGGCGATTGCCAACGGCTGGGGGCGACGCCGTGTATCTTCGGGGGTGCCCAGACTCGACGTCGTCGAGCCAACACTCGAGTTCGACCAGTTGCGGCTGTGTCCTCGAATGTGCACACCACAACTGCTACCGGTGGTGGATGCTCGAGATCGGCTGCTCTGAGGGCGCACTCTATCCGTCCTGATTTGCCTCTGGAAACGAGTGCTGGTCGCGGCGAGAGAGTCGCCGGGGATCTCCTCGTTGACATGGACGGTCTGGGCGTGCTGACGGAGGTTGTCGAGTCGGGAGAACCTTCGTGAGCAGTGGCACTGAAAGGGACGTTCACCGGTGTGTTTCCTGCCATCCCGTTAGTCCTCAATATTTCCCTCACACCTCTGCCTTGCCGACTTACCGTATATGCCTCGCCAGATGCTCGCTCCTCGTGAAGCTCAGCTGGCACGGCGGAAATTCCGTGCAGAAGAAACGTTGTCCTTTCTTCTTCTTCGATGGCGGCTGGCCCTCGCTCGTCGCGCTATCATTGTCCGACCCGTCATCTTCAGCAATGTTGTCTTCATCTCCATCACCCATCTCCACGTCGAGCGTTTTCCCAGCCTGCTGTGCCATCGACGGAGACTCGCGGTAGGAGCCGTCCCTCTTCAGCGAAGCCGACGATTCTTGTAGGGCCCTGTCCTGCCTGCCTGGCGGGGTCAGCGGCTCGTCGGGGAGCGCACGCTGCCCTCGCAGCCCGCCAAAGCCGCGTCGAGTCGGTGTGTTGGGGGGCGGCGAGGCTTCTGCCTGTGCATCTTGGAGCTGCTGAGGAAGGGGCTGCGGGGCGCCTTGCTTGGGCGTTGTCGAGGTCTGCTCGCACGCCGGCCGAGCGTGGTCCGATGATGGATCGCGCGATGGGTGCAGCGCGGACGGAGAGTCCATTTGCAGGGCGCTCGTGCGCTGCGGGACGGGTTCTGCGGCGTGCTCGTGCGACGCTTTGTGCGAGGGCGAACGAAGAAGTCGTCACATGTAATGAGGAGCGATGCGGTGTGTTAGGAGTCGGCAGGCGGCGGGTGCGTCGGCGTAATCGAGGTGGTGGTGGCGAAGACGATGTTGTGCGAGGTTCTCGCGCCGCCGCAGGATGGGTATGGTGGAGGGCGACAAGTATGCGCGGCTAGGCCAGCCCTGCAGACCGGACGACGGGCGAGTCGATGCGGGCGCTCGAAGAGGATGGAAAGAAGAACAGGTCGAAGCGGAGATAACTGCCGCCCCTGTCGTGTCGCCGGGTCGTCTATTCGCGGGTAAGAGAAGACGTGTACAAGAAACTCGCCGAGAACCTGGGAGAGGATGTCGTCGATGATGACCTGCACGTGAACATCGAGGGGTGGGGGCGTCGACAGGCACAAGCGGCGTCAGCGGAAGAGGCACGGTCGATCGCGCATACGGGCAGGGAGGGGTGCAAGGGAAGGGCGGGCGAGAGAGATCGTCGAAGCACCACGGCAGCACAACACAGCACAGCGCGGCACAGGAGGGGCGGGTGGTGAGGCAGGTAGGCGGCGGGTGGGCGGCGGGTGGATAAGCGAGCAACAAGGGGTCGAGGAAGAAGGCGCCCGGCGTGAGGACGACAAGGGACTGTTGTAGACTTGGAGGGGCGGGTGGGACGAGGTGAGGTAGGTGCTGTAGTGGGGGCTGGAGAAGAACGACGCATGGATCGCCCCGCGGTTCGAGTCGTAACTGCGATGGTGTCGATTTTCCCGGTCGACAACCGCCATACATCTTCGTGCTTCTTGCCCGTCTAGACAATTGACACGCAACCTGCCACGTCCGTCTGGTTGCGAGGCTTTACCGGAGGCGGAGACCGCGTCGGCGCCTCGCGGCCTGTTACCTCAGGTGACTTCTCAGCATTGTCAATCCTCGCCACTCCAAGCCCTGCCCTAGCCGCCGGGAGGGGACGGAGGATCGGACGCCCTTTCGACCGTGTCGACGTTATTCCCTCCGCCCTGACAAGGGGTCGTCACTGTATAAGCGGGTGCTGGGCGAACAGGGGCAGAAGCGTCCAATTACTTGGGCCTTCAGGCGAAGGTGGGGCAAAGTTTCGTGTGCGTGCTAACTTTCGGCCTGCAACATTCAGGTACGGGGCCAGGTACAGCGCCATGGGCAAGTTGGGCGTGGCGTGGCTGATTCATGGATATGGTAGCGACAAGACCAGAAAATGCTTCCTGGATTGCAAGGTCTAACGTTTGATGCTCGACCTTCATTCGTGGTCAACGCGATGTTTATCAGCGTGCCTTGCGCTGTGAGATGGCGCTGTTGCAGGAAGCAGCATGTTTGTCGGAGCCATCTCGAGCGAAAGTACCAAGGTTCCGGCAACGGTCACATGCAGCTGTGCAGCCTCTCGGATGGACATGGATGGGTCGGGTCCGTCAGCCGGGACATGGCACAATGAGACCGTTTGAGTACTGGTAGCTCTCGCTCTTCATATATCTGGCGTTGCGAGCATCATCATCATCAATCGTCGTTCTCTAAGAGCGCTACAATCAGACCGGCCGAATTCATCAGTCTAATTCACGGGTTGGTCCCGCTCGCCCTTGTAAACCCACATCTGACGTGCATAGCGGTATGCGCTAGGGCAAGTGCGGCCTTCCGTCAACATCCGCAAATGGGGTCATGCAAGGGTCGGACTTGAATCCATCCAGTCACGCCGACTTGTTGGCCGCGATGCGGGCACGGTGTAAGGTATACTCCACAGCGGTGCAGAAGCATCCCGGCGTAACTGCAGAAGCGAAAGCGAGCTCGCGGGTCGGCGGTCCGCGATGCATTCTCTCTCATGCCGTACTCCTGTCTCGTTCGCGAAGCAAAGAAACCAGGCACTGCGGTCTGCAAAGTGGTGCTTGTTTCTGGAGGAGCGGTAGACTGGAGCTGCCCTCCGAAATGGCGAGCTCCTTCGGGCGGTGACGTGAATCAGATGTCAGAGAAATGAAGCAGCCGAGGCCATAAAATGTGCATGATGGAGAGTAAGAGGATTCGTGGGAGAAGAAGTGAAGTACGTCGACTGAATCAGAGGTTGTTAGAAGGCTCGAAGCCGGGTCATCCCGTCCCAAGTCCCTTCCCATTTCAACGAAAGAGCGTATCGCGCCCGTGTGCCATCGACGAGATGAACATGAGTCGCCAAGTGTAAAACGATACAGAAAAAAGGTGCTGCGCGCTAAAATCTACCACGCAATCTACCCATTCCGTCCACTCCCCGAACCGCGCCATTGACACCGCGACGCCCCCATCATCCCTCTCGCCCCCCTTGCCTCGCCAATGCCCATTAGACCATCAACTTCACCCCGGCGCTCGGCGCCCCCACGGCACACACCTCGCACACCTTGCAGACTGTCCCCTTGTAGCGCACGTGGTAGCGGGTGCCGTCGAAGGGACAGGCGAAGCTGGGCTCGCCGGCATACAGCGGCGTGTAAGAGGCGGCGCAGACGTCGAAGTCGCCGAAGGAATCGTACTCGATGTCGATGGCGTCGGCGGGCGAGCGCTCGGCGACGGCCTTGACCTTGCGCGCCTGCAGCAGATTGATTAGCTGGTGTACAGTCTCGGATTGGATGAGGGGCGAGTAACTTACGGTTTCCTTGAATTTGGCGTTTGTGCCGCGCTCAATGAGCGCGTTAGCAAAACTGAGCGCACTGCCGAGCTGCTTGTTTTTGTTGGCGAAGTTCATGGCGGAGAAGAGGGCGAGGGTCTGGTGCTGGGGATCCATGCCGGGGATAGTGAAGTAGGCGGACAACTCCAGACTGCGCTTCTTGATGTCATCGGGGAAGGCACTCAGATTCGTCTCCTTGCCAACCATCTTTCGGCGTTCCAGTTCGATCGACATTGCGTGAACGTACTGACCGGCCAGACGGATGGCTGCGTGCGCTTCTTGCACTTGTGAAGGGGAGGTCATGGCGTTCACCATAAGGAGGTGAAGGGTCTTCTTGAAGGCGACAACACCGTCTTCGAGTTTGTTGGCTTTCATGGCGTTCTTGCCGGCGGCAATCTCACCGGCCTGAATGGATTCGAGATCGCGGGAGATGAGAGGGAGCACCTTGCGAGAGTCCGTCTCGGTCAGGGTCCGTCGGACGTAGTTGACGAGCGGCGGCATGCCGGCGTTCGCTGGGAGATAGGTTCGTGTGGACGAGTAGATCTCCATGAAACGCTCTTCAAGCGGCTTGAAGTTGACTGCACCGATCTGTCGATTGAGCAGGTTCATCGCGCTTTCGAAGCTTCCGGCGGCGGCGTGGTCAGCGGCAAGAGGCGAATTTCGCGTCCACAGATCCGCCTCGCTGCTCCCAGCTCCTGCCTCTGCGCTTTCGACATTGACAAAGTCCTCCTCTGCGTCCTCCACCGCATCGTCACCCATGTCCCATCCAGCAGCCGCGTCGTCGTCCTCTCCGTCGTCGAGATCACCAGCCCCGTTGCCCTGGGGAGCTTCCTCGTCGGCCAGCAGGTCCTCTTCTGGGTATCCGTTCGTCTCGGGAGCAGCATCGCCGTCCGCAAGCAAAGCCTTCTCGAATGAGCTCGCGCCAGTGGGCTTCGTGGGCCAATTCGCCTTGAAAGTGGGGGCAATAGCCTTGGGTGTGCACAGAGGCTTCCCTGTGTTGGGCAGCGTTATGTCGTCCTCACTCAGCCCGCCGGCTTCCAATATCTCTCGACACTCATCCTCAAGCCCATTCGCCTTCGCCGTCAAATAAGCAAGCGGGTACTGGTCGACTTCTTTGAACATCTCAATTCTGTTTTGAGCATCACCAAGGAAAAGCGAGTTCTGAAAACGGCTGGTCATGTCGCCTCTGTGCTCAGCGATCTTCGCCATGCGCTGCAGCTTCGACTGGTCGCCAGTCGTGACGTACAGGAAGGACAGCTTGTCAAAGTTGCGCATCTTTTGGTACGTCATCTCCACGACCTGGTGGTTGCCGTGCGCCAGTGCTTCGGTGCCGAGGCGCTGCCATAGCTTCGGACGGTCAATTTCCTTTGCCATCTCTACCGCTACATCCAGGTTGCCGCACTCGATTGCAAGCTCGAATCGAGTCTGCGGGTCTTGAACGAATTGCAGTGCAATCTCCGGGTAGCCCTTCTTCTGAAGATAGGAAATGATGCTCTGGCCGACAAGACTGGACGTCTTGATAATGTTCAGCATCTCGTCGTAATGCCTCTTAACGAGGGCCAGCTTGAAACGGTATTCTGTAGGGTCGATGGTAAGGACCTTGGGTTTGGAAGCACGGTCCAAGCAGTAGACGCTCTTGCCCTTGACGCGAACAAGATAGACCGTCTGCTCAAGAGTGCGGACTATGCCGTTGTCACCGTTCATGAGCGTGTACTTGACGTGGTTGAGGGTCGAGTATAAGAGCACTCCGGCATCGTCCCAACACGCGCTCTTGATACGAATGGTCTCGTGCAGAGTGCTAATCTGTTTGAGCGATTTGTCGACAATGGTGACATTGTGTTTGCTCAGCAGCGCAGCGTGGAGACCGTCCGTAGACCACACGACGTATTTGACGCCAGCGACAGCAAGCTCGGCGAGTTGCTTCTTCTGTTGAATGTCGTAGAGGTAAATAGTGGTAGGCGAGATAAGGAGAAGACAACCAGTACCACCAAAGGTCATGTCCGTGGTGCCCGTCGGAGGCTTTATGGTTTTCGTGGTCGAGTTCGAGAGGTCTTTGATATCGATCTGATTGTTGGACTGGCTGAACACAGCGAAGCGGTTGCGAGCGACGAAGACAGCTGACGATCCATTCCCGCGCAGCGTGTTCGTGGGTTCAACGGCGCCAGATGCATCCCGGGGTAGGCTTATAAGCTCATATGTGCCGTTGTCCGCAGGCGTCGTGACGAGGATGGAGCGTTCGGCGGGGTTGTAAGACAAGGTGCGCGGAGGAGTCCACGCGCTTCCCAGCTTCCTCAGGGAGAGCATGGAAGGACTCTCAACATTCTTGCCAAAGTCGTAGCAGCGCACGTGTTTCTCCTTGGTGATGAAGAAGAGCTGGTTCTGGTGAACGGAGAACGCCGGCCTCTCGCGTTCCAGCTTGAACACCATGACACCATTGTCGTGGCCAGCGGCAAATAAGTTGATCTCAGGATGCGCAGCAATCACCCAGAATCGATCATTCTCCCGCTTGAAAGACTGCACCGATGTTCTCTTATTCAAATCCCACACACGGATGGTCCGGTCCTCACCAACGGAAAGCACCAGATCCTGGTGCGGGTGGAAAAGCGCTGCGGAAGCGTTCTGGAAGTGGCCCCTGCAAGTGTCCACCTCCCAAGCCTTTGTCTCGCTCATACGCCAAAGCTTCACGAGCCTGTCGTCGCCAGCAGACACAATAAGCGGGAGCGTAGGGTGAAACGCAACCCAGTTCACACCCCTGTCGTGACCCTCCAGTACAAACTTAACCACCGCGTCGGTGTTGCCAAACATGTCCGCCTGGTTCTGGTTCGCACGCGCCATCTGGTCCTCGAAGGTCATCGACGTGGGTGCCGAGTGTTTCTTCCGCAAGCCCGAGATATCCCAGACTCTTACAGATTGATCGAGCGAGGCGGAGACAATCAGGTCCTCCTTCGGGTGGAACTGGGCACACATCGTGTAGTGGTTGTGTCCGGTCATAGTGCAGACTGGAGCTTGTTAGCCAAGGCAACGTCATCTCAAAAGTGTGATCGTACTCAGCGAGCGGTTCTGCCAGTTCCATATCCGAATCGTTTGGTCGTCCGAGCTAGACAGGATCCAAGGGAGCTCGTGATGGAAGAAGACCGTCCGCACGTAGTCCAGATGCCCGTTCAGGGTGAACAGACATCTTCTGCTCTGATATGACCACACCTTAATCTTGTAGTCGTCCCCTCCTGACACGAACAGCGGTTGTGTCTTGTGAAAGTCGATCCCCCGAACGGGCCCGTCGTGCTCCTCGAATCGGTCAATGAGAGTGCCCATGCGATAGTCCCAGAGCTGGATGGTGGAAGAGTGGAGGGAGACGAGGATCCATGGTCGCTTGGGGTGGAAGGCAATGCCTTTTGCGCGGGAGGACTTCGACTCGAACTTCGTGAGCATTGAGGAGGAGTTCATCGTGAAAGCAGGGAGGGAGCCTCAGCTCCAAGCATTGAGTGGCGCCAATTGATTCTCGGCGTCAAAGGCGAGCAAGGCGAAACCTGGCGATCGTAGAGAGTTCGTGAACGCGAAAAAAGGGAACGGGATGCGACAAGGCGCGCGAAGGGGTCGGATTGCTATTCCAGACCTCTTCGTCCATGCTCCGGCTGGCCCGTCAAGCGCCGTACGTAGCCAAAATATTGCCAAGAGGCGGCCGGGCGGTACGTGCCTTGCCGTTCTTCAATATCACGTGTTCGGCGACATTTGTCGCCCGGGTTTCTCAAATATTGCCCCAAACACTCTGATTTCGCCTTCGGTCACAATGTCACACCCGTTGAGCGACGCTGTGCTGCCGCCCTCCGCGCCGCCGTGAGACCATCGTCGTGGACGAGCCTCAACAAGTCCAACTCGCCTGTCCGCGTGATTGGACCGCGGGGTGGAAGCATCTACCATTGACGGTCCCAACTGCACCCCTCCGACCATCTCCGACGCGCACAACACGCCTGTACGCCGAGTATGAAAGACTGTCGATGGCGGACAAATACGCAGAAAGCACCAAACGCAAGTATATCTCAGTTACTTGTAGTCACTTGAACCTCTTTCTTGAAAGCCTCTCATCCGTCACCACCTCTCCGAACGTTTCATCCGCAGCGAACCACGCCGTGCATTCGCCACGTCAGGAGCGAATGCTGGCTAGACAGCTGCAGCGATCTGCAGGGTGGGTTCTTGCTCGTTTTTTTTTCCGCCATTGCTGCCCAAGCAAGGAGGACGTCTTGAGCTCTTGAAGAACCGCTTCTCTCCCTAGTGCTGCCTGCATGTCCCCAGTGCTGCCTGCCTGTCACCACCCTTCCTCCCGTACCTGTAGGCCACGGAACCCTGCAACAGCCCGAATTCAGACGCAATCCCCTTGAAGACCATTCTAAAGATGATACTGTGCGGATCCCAATACTCTGCCCACACTGTTAAGAAATACCACCTGCCAGACCTAGGAGTTCCACCTCCAGACGAGCGCTGAATCCAGCGAAAACGACCATACTGTGACGCGCAAAGAGAACGACATTTCTATATGGCTACTTTCCAGCCAAATTCTGGGTTTCTTCCTGGAGCTGGGCTTCCCGGCAACAATTCGCTCCAGGTGCCTCACACGCCTCCATACACCCCTCGCAACCGCACATCCAAACGTGTTCACGACCGCATCGACTCTCCGGCTCGCTCGATCCATCCTCACGAGACTACCAGCCCCACTCGGAATACCGCAAAACGCCGCCGTGCCACCAGCTCAGTGAATGTGCAAGAGCTGGCTGATGGCGACGCGGGCTACACGACAGACCTGGACGTCGTCTACCCTGACGAGTTGCAGGAAGCTTCGAGCGCCAGCGAGGACGAAACCGAGGCCGAAGGCGAGAGCGAGAGCGAGAGTGATCTCGACCACGTCCGCGAACCCGTGTTCCACACGACGCGCGCCTTTGCCCCCTCCTCCGCGCTCTCCTCAGACACCAGCGACTCCGACGACAACCCCGACAACGACTACTCAGACGACGAACCCACTCACGTAAACGGCAACCACCACACAATCACCAACGCCACCACCCACGCTACCCCCTCCCCCGTCCAAATCACCAACCGCTTTTCCCTCCTCGCCTGCTCCGCCTCCCCTGACCCGAGCTCCGACAGCGACGCCGCCACCGGCACCAACACCCACGTCCACCCCCAACACGACCCCTCCGACTCCGACTCTGACACCAACCCCTCCTCCCACGCCGCCTTCGAGCGCACCCGCCGCGACCGTGCCCTGCACAAACGCACCTCCTCGCGCCTCTTCAAGCGCACGCACAGCCAGAGCGTCTCGGGCGAGGGCCACGGGGGGGGCCATTCGAGCATGAATCCGGGGCCAGGGGAAGCGGAGGTCGACTGGGAGGCGTGGGGGGATCAGGATCTGTGTGGGAGTGCGAGG
>JAWXCT010000614.1:0-55680 GCA_034509035.1 Saxispiralis lemnorum
CCCCCCCCCAACCACCATGTCGTCCCCCGAGTCGTCCGAGACGGAGCCCGTCAAGATAGACAAGCCAGTCCGCGCCGCGACCAATGGCTCTGCCATCCGGGCATCCTCGCCCGACTCTTCCGAGGCCGAGAAGATGGAGAAGTCGCTGCTCGACGCCTCCGCAGAGACGGGATACATGGGACGGAGGCCGAGCTCGTCCGGGAGAGACACCAAGAGGATAAGTTAGTCCTCCCACGCCCGCTCCCTCTTTTCTGCTTCGGGTCCGCCGGAGAGCTGGGCGTCTGCAAGCGTGCCTGCAAGCCGCTGCAAGAGTGCAGCGCTGCCGCGGCGCCATTGCTGCGTCCTCCCCGTGCCAATGCTGGTGAGGTGGTGGGATGTGCCCGCGTCACGTGTGGTGTTGCCCCGGCTGGGGATTTTCTGCAGGCGACGCCTTCGAGCTGCGCCGGTGTGTACTTTCAAAAGTACCTCCGTCATCTTCCTCCCCCACACCCGCCTTGACCATGCGCACACGCCGGTCTCGTTCTACCTGACCAGCTACAACTCCGAGCATCCGCCTTTCAACAAGGTCCTGCACTCATGGCTAACCCTTCGCTCGCTTGTGCGAGTTCTGCAGGAACCCAAACTCAGTCCCTGCCACCGCCCAGCCTGCCACAGCTGGTGGCCGAACAGCATGTTCCCATTCCGAGCAGTGACAAGCATTCGAAGAGGCTCATTGTCGTGCTCTCCAACGCCAGCCTGGAGACGTACAAGGCATCCGCCTTCAGCAACCGCACGGCCGTAAAAGACGAGAAGTACTCGCTGTTGAACAGCGACGAGCACATTGGCGTCATGCGCAAGATGAATCGCGACATCAGTGACGCCCGGCCCGACATCACTCATCAGGTGAGACCACCGTCTCAGCCTGGACTCAATCAGCCAGCTTACCCGCTTTTGCTTTGCAGTGTCTCTTGACCCTCCTCGACTCCCCCATCAACAAAGCCGGCAAACTTCAGATCTACATCCATACCGCCAAAGGCGTCCTCATCGAGGTCTCGCCCACCGTTCGCATTCCCCGAACCTTCAAGCGATTCGCCGGTCTCATGGTCCAGTTGCTCCACAAACTGAGCATTCGCTCCACGACCTCGCAAGAGAAGCTGCTCAAAGTCATCAAGAATCCCATAACAGACCACCTCCCGCCCAACTGCCGCAAAGTAACGCTCTCGTACGAGGCTCCCGTCGTCCGCGTGCGCGACTATGTGCAGGACCTCAACGCGGACGAGAGCATCTGCGTCTTTGTGGGCGCCATGGCCAAGGGCAACGACTCCTTCGCCGACGAGTTCAAGGATGACGCCATCTCAATCAGCAACTACAGCTTGAGTGCCAGCGTCGCCTGCAGCAAATTCTGCCACGCCGCCGAGGACATTTGGGACGTGATTTGACAGAGTCCCAGTGACCGATCGCGTGGCTGGCGTGCCGTGATCACTGCAAAGCGCAACAACGGCCGATCAAATTCGCCACGCGTCACGGGCACCCGTCGCTGTTAAGTCTCAGAATCATCGACGCTGCAGATCGCGACATCGAACGCACGCCCAGATATCAGAACCATTAATGTGCGGACTTTCTTGCATGCGGAAATGGTCATCATGACACACCTCGGCTTGTCATGTTCTTGAGCAGAGCTTCCAACAATATCTGCAAGTGGAACATGGTATGACTCTTTCTTGTGGACGCGGCAGGGCAGACGACGAATCCGCCTTGTTGGTCTCTTCGGTCTCTTCTCTTGTGTCCTTGGGTGGAATGGGGCCAAAACAAAAGTTTCCTGGGTGTCGCTTGCTCTTGTCGTTGCATTGGAATATTGCCATGGCAAGTGTTTGGATACGAATGGCACGAATGACATGTGAGAGGGTTCGGAAAAGTATTCTTAACCATGTCTCACTATAGATCTAAATCGTATATTTCTTTCTTCCAGGTCATCTCATCTTGAAATCGTGACCGTCTCTCGTTGTCGTCGTCCAGCAGCTGTCACTGTGACCAGCACGCTCTCCTTTCGTCCGTTCGGCGCTTCGATCGCATGTCTGTTTCGCCCCTCGGTCGTCCCCTTGTCCTCACGTCGCAAACCGAAACCTCGGATTGTCATCGCCCATTTCCAGCACTTCCTCCTCCCCCATCCCCGCGATCAACCCATCCCTCTCCCCTCGTTCCCTCTTTCGATTTTCCCCCCTCAAAACAAAGTACATGCCGGCATACAACACGACGCCAGCAGCGACCAAAGCCATGGTGACCGCATGCCCCTGCACATACCTCGGCCCCTGCTCGCTCGGATACAAGAAGGGCGCCATGATCCCGGCGCTGTTGCCAATGGTGAGCTGCAGCCCCGTCGCCGTGGTCCGCTTGCCGTATCGCGGGTTGTTGCTCGGCAGCCAGGCCAGCGGGATGCCCACCATGACGTACAGGCCCAGCGCGACCAGGAAGCAGCCCGCGAAGCGTGTGTTGGCATCTACGGGGGAGATGAGCAGCGCGTAGCCCAGGATGGAGGCGCAGCTGACCGCCGCGACGACCGGACCGCGGAGCTGCGTCCAGTCGCTGAAGCGTGCGGCCGCCATGTAGCTGATCGCGCCCACGGCGTAGCACGGGATGGTGAGGACTTGGATGATCGCGGCCGAGGCGTCGGGGCGAATCGCCTGGATGATCGTGGGCAAAAAGGTTGAAAACCCATACAGCATGGTATCCGCGAAGAACTGGCCGAGGCAGAGGATCCAGATCTTCCAATCCTTGAGCCCCTTGCGTACGTCAAGCCAGCTGAAGTTGTCGTTGACGCCAACCTGGCTCGCGCGCCGGGCGCGGATCATGGCCTTTTCGTCCTCGTCCAGGTAGTAGGCCGTGTCCGGGTCGTCGGCCAGGATGAACCAGCAGGCGATGCCCAGAACGACGGTGGGAAGGCCTTCAATGATGATGATCCAGCGCCAGCCGCGCTGGCCCGCCACGCCGTCCATGAAGCCAATGCCATAGGCGAGCAGGCCGCCGCACGCGCCCGCAATGGCGGCGGATACGAAGAGGTAGCCGATGCGGAGGGCGAGTTCGCGCTTGGTGTAGAAGAAGGTGAGGTACTGAGGTCAGGCGTCAGCTGTGAGACGGGAGCGTGGGCTGCAGAAGCAGGAGGGCGTACAATGGCGCATCCAGGGAAGAGACCGCCCTCGACGAGCCCAAGGAGCAGGCGGCAGACGATGAGACCGGCGAAGTTCTGCACGACGCCCGTCAAGGTGGCGATGATGCCCCAGGAGACGGTGATGAAGGCGATCCAGCGGGAGGGGCGGACGTAGGCCTTGATGATAAGATTCGAGGGCAGCTCGGACAAGATGTACGTGACGAAGAGAATCGATACGGCGATCTGGTATTGATTACCGACAAGGCCTAGGTCCTCTTCCATGCCGTAGAGGCGCGCGTTGCCGATGTTGACTCTATCCAGAAATGAAAGCAGGTACAACAGCATGACGACGGGGACGATGTGAATGTCCAGCTTGCGCACTAGCTTTCGCTCCTTCGCGCGGTCAATCTCGACATGGCCGCCTTCGGGTGCTATAGTCGCTTTTTCGTCACGGATAGGGCTGGCGGCGTCAGTCGCAGTCGTAGTATTCTTGGTCATGGTCGTGGCGCTCGTCTTCTGTTTCTTGTTTTACTTGTCTGTTCCGATTGCAAGGTGGACACAGCAGAAAGCAAGAAGTGCGGAGGAACGAAGAAGATACGACAGACCGCTAGCGACTTTGTCCAGCAGTGGCGAGGGAAAAACGGGGAGAGCGGCCGGGGCAAACGTAATCTCATCGTCCATGGGCCTCTTCGCGAAGATAGATATCGTGAGGAGGGTTAGATAGAGCGCCAGGGTTGCTATCGACCTTGTGCCAATCTCCGGTCGCTCTTATCAATTTCACGACGAGCGCCTGAATTGTCGCCGCCGCGTGGGCCGGGCGCCGAGCATGAGAAATGATGCAGTCGACGCTCGCGAGTCGTTGCAGCGGGCGGCAGAGCTGCGAGGTGAGCGAAGGTCGGTCGGCATCTTTGGTCGGCGGCGGCGGCGGCGGCGGCTTCTGACGTCGGTCGCCAAGCGTTCCGTCGAGATACTCGGCGAAGGGCGGGTTCGACCTTGACCAGCTTCATCTCTGCCTGCGTACACTCCCAACTTGGCTCCTCGCCCCACACGTTCGGATAACGTTGTTGTCACTGTGTGCATGTATGCGAGTGCACGGCGGAGCTCGGTCCTGGAAGAGTTTTGAGCTGAATCCCAACCCCTCGTGCTTTCCGTCATCGTCATGATGTTTGCCGCTCTCGCACGCGGATTTCCGCCATTCTTCGTTGCGGTGCATTTGTCACCTAATCGCAGAGGAGCAATCGCGGAATTCTGGTATTGTGTCTGCTCCGCATGGACGCGGCGTCGTTTTCAGCTTCGAGCTGTCAAGATCAGCAGCGACTGTACCTGTTATCCGATCTCTCGACTAGACATGACTGTCTTGGGCTCGTGTCGCGGCTGCGGCTTTCCACCGTGCAAATAGTAGTCACCACATCACTCTAAGGCCGAGCGCGATGAACCCACCTTTCGCGCGACCAACGCCTTCGGAACTGCAAAGCGCTCTGCGCGAGCAATACGCCAAATCGCCATCACTGAGTAGAGGCTGTTGGGGCATGTCTGCACGAACGGCCACGGTCTTCGGTCAAGAGCCGTCCACCGTTCGAGGCCGCTTTGGCCGGTGCTCCCAGCCCAACCTCAACCGGGCAACTGCGGGGAAGCGGAGCAACTATTCAGCCGAAAAGGCATCAAAGATGCCGAGTGCTTGGAGGTGGGCATAAGATAAGTCGACCTGATTACAACAGCGTGCTTGGCAACACCAAGCATGTATGTGAAAGGTGTTGCATGACACACAGCGTTGGCCGCCTCGTGGCGGGCGTCGATACGTATATATTGTAGATGGAATCGTTTTCCAGTTCCATCGTTGCGCCATCATCAGTCACAACAGGCAAGCATTGCTCGTGCAGCAAATCATCCCTATCAAAAAGAGTATCCCTCGACTTCAACAGTGAAAAGTCCCCAGTGTCCACAGCACATGACTGCCATGTCTACCTCGTCAGAGACGGTGCTCGTTGTCGGCTCGACCGGGAACATCGGCATCTCCGCTGTTCAAGGTGCCCTGATGAGCGGCCGCAGTGTGTTGGCCATCGTTCGCAATCAGACATCCGCAAAGAAGCTGGCGCAGCATGTCGGCGAGGGGCAGGACCGCATCACGACCGTCGAAGCGGACGTCACGTCCGACAACGGCGTGCAAGGCGTCGTCGATCAGGTCCAGGCTGGCAAGCTGCCGGCGTTCCAGCATGTCTATGCCGTCGGTGAGTACCGCTTGTTGAGGGGACGCCATATGCCGATGCTAATCGAGTCAGTGGGCGGCGCCCTCAGCAAGAGCAGTATGCACGAAGCCTCCATGGCGGAGTTTCGTGACAGCATGTCAGTGAATTTTGAGCCCAACTACTGTAAGCCACAGGAATCTCCACGTTCTTAACACATAACCATCACGGGGAATGCACTAATGCCGAGTCCGCAGTCGCTTACCGTGCCACCATCCCGTATCTTCTCTCGCAGTCCGATCGCACCTGTACCTGGACCCTCTGCACGGGCTCGCTAGGTGAGAATGGCATCTTGGGCCTACCGGCCATGTCCCAGGGCGCGTTGTTCTCGATGAGCACATCCGCTTCACGTGCGCTTGCGGGGAGCAACGTGCGCTACAACGAAGTCCTGCTTGGCTACCGCGTGGAGGTCGACTCGGTGGCGGAAGAGCATGGCGTTTCCAAGGCATCGTCCTTCGCCCGCTGTTACGTGAATGTGCTGAAGACGGACGAGCTGAGGGGGAGCCGGGTGAGAGTCGAGGAAGAGAAAGACGTGGATGAGCTGAAGATTCAGAAGCTCGTCACATCCAATAAACGTCCTAATGTCTCCTTCAATTATAGCGGCCTTGGGAAGTAGTGGAGTTCTACGTGGGATTGGCTGTTGGTTTCCAATAGTTTTCACCAGGACACTCGACTGTCGCTGGCTGCCTAAAACTCATTATACACACAGAGTCTGTTTTGAGTATCGACATTCGCGTGTAGCTACATACACTTCAGCTTGTTTCGATTTCAGAGCCTTTGTCCATGTTTTACCGCTGCTTTTCAAAAACGCGGCGCAGGATGTAATCTCTCACAATTTGTCGAAAGCCATCCGACAATTCCGAAGCCTGGTTGAAGCTTTAGGTTGGTCAGCAAATCTCGGTCACATTGGGGGTTCCACCCGGCTGCGTTCGTTTCAGTCACTCGCGCGACAGAGGCACGTCGATGCTTGAATCTCGTCATATGGATGAGACCAGCCCCTGTTTGGAGTCGGCCAAGCGTCGCTTTCCAGGGTTTCGTGGGATCTTGCCAAAGTCCGCAGCAACTTATATGCTGAAATGGTGCCATGCTCAACTTGTAGCAGCTCCGCCGGCCTTCCAGAACTCGGCCACCAGTCCATTGTGCTTTTCTTCATCGGGCGTAAACATCTCGACCACATAGCCAATGTCCCTCTGATGCAGTCCCTCGCCGTAATAGCCCCATCTTTCCTTGTCTCGCATCCACTTTCGATTCGGAACATATGCTTCAAGACCGTAGTAACAATCGCGCATCCAGGGGAACTCGTATGAAGGCGGTCCAGGTCGCTCCAAAAATCCATCAGTCTCAGTCGAAGAATCTGCTGGTGTGAAATGGTACAGCCTGCGGGGATGAACCGTCTTCTTGCCACGCAACGTACGCAGAATAGTGGCGACAGTCGTGCGCAGGTGTATTTGCAAAATGGCCGCATAAGTCAAAAGGGCCTCCATAGCACGTCGGACAATTCGATCGTGGTTTGCCAACAGATCTGTATTCCATTCGGGCGCGGTACCGCGTGGGATGATCGGCAGGGGTTCGCGACGATCAAGTTTGGGTTGCCAATGCGCGAGATCTAGAATGAGGGCCAGGTTGTTCCATGCGAGGACACATGTCATGCACGTGCAGATGCTTTGTGAGTCGATTGGGGGTACGTGTGAATAGGGTTGCCTGTGGATTGAAATCATTTCCTGCCTCTTGGGGGAGAGCAGGGCGGGATAGGCGGTCGAGGGAACAGAGGACAGGGGCACAGGGAGAGGGAACGTTCGCGAGAAAACAAAGTAGTCGCGGCGGATTATCGAGCGAGCCAGTGAGGATTCATTTGTCTTGATGAAGCTCTGTAGCGCGTGACTGACCTGGAGCAGGCGCAAGAGGTCGGTGGGCTGGAGACATTCGAGGACGTTGAACAACAACTCGGCGGGCAGGTCGAGAAGGCGGGTAGCCGAGGCAGCTTTGCGATTTTTTCTGTCAAGCCGCTTCTGAAGCCTTTCGGTCTTCTTGGAGCGCAGGGGAATGGCCGCGGTCGTGTCAATCATAGGCTCATCCTCGCCTGCGACTACCGCCCCCTTTCTGGAAGTTTTGCGCACGCCTGTGGTGATGACAGAATTAGGCTCTAAAGACGTGGCCGACTGCTTGCCTGGGTTGGAGATCCTGCCCCCGTCCGAGAGCGCAGACTCGGTCGACGTCAGCGTCTCGCCGTCCTTCAGTGGCCAAAGGCCCATCTCCGTGGATGTTCCAACCACAAGGTTTGCAAAGCGTTGAATCAACAACCAAAGATGGCCTCGGCCGAGGGTCGCCGAAGTGGCAGAGTTGAGCGCGCAAGTGGTGCATCCGGGGGAATGGAAAGAGGGCCGAGGGGCGCACGTCGAGACCAGATTGTGCTAAACTGTGATGATGTGGCGGTCTCGGGTTACCGCGCGCATGTTGATACTCCTTCTCACGACTTGCTAACTACAGAAAGGAGGGGTTTCCCGTTGTGTTATCGACTAATCCTCGGGGAACTGAGTTATTACACGAAGACTACGATGCGGAAATCCCCCGAGGCCATTACTCACATTACCCCGCACCGGCCATTTCACACATTGAGACCAAGACTGCGCACCCCGCACGGCCGGTGGCCGGTGGTGCCGGCGAAGATCGACAGGGCCGGCCCAGCACCTGTTTCGACTTCACCCCGCCGGTCTGGTCGACCTGATCGGCGCGCCATCCTCGTTGTCATTGCAGGACGGCTTCTCAAGCCTAAAAAAGCTCCACTGTCAGGCCGTCAGCTCCATGGTTTTGCCTTTGTCCAATCCTGCACCAACGAATCCTCACAAACATCTGCCGAGGGGCGAGCATGCTGGACGAAGATGGACTTCACCGAAGATCTCGTCAAGTTATGGTATAAGTAGAAGCGGGTGGGACCATCGAGCCGCATATCCCACATCAGACACTATTTCACCCTCCAACATCGCCGACGCTCTTCAAAGCTCCAACAACCCCTATACTCAATGAACATGTTGTCCCTCAAGAGCCTTCTCTTCGGCGCCCTGGCCGTCTCGGCCAGCGTTCTGCCCCGCGACGCCGCCTCTGTGCAGAACAGCCTCGAGACCATTGACGCCGACGCGCGGGACCTGACCACCGCGGCCAACAACGTGCGCTTCAAGCCCCTCTTATCAAATCGAGCAAATAACTGACTCTCTTTTCCTCCTCAGTACAACGGTGGCTTGTTCGCCGCTATTCCGCTCCAGAACGCTGTCACCACAGTGCAGGACGACATCGACGCCGCGACCGCGACGGCACAGGCCAGCGAGCAGCTGTCGAGCGCCGAGTCAATGGCCATCATCGCCTACATCAACAGCACGCTGGAGCCCGACGTTCAGGCTGCCCTTCAGGCCGTCGTCAACAAGAAGGGGCAAATTCCGTCCGCGCTGCAGGGCACTGTGCGCTCCGACTTGCAGGACTTGAAGGACAGCACCACGGCCCTAGGCAACGCGCTGATCAACATTGCCTCCGACGACACCAAGGCGGATGGCCAGGCTGCGCTGGACAAGATTCAGGCCGATTTCACCGATGCGCAAGCTGCTTTTGCCTAGAACAGCTCCTCCAGGTGCATGCCCACCGCCCTGCCTATTCGGCGGGAGAAGCGACTGCGCTCGGCAACATGTGGAGGAGACTTGAGTTTGAGCAGGCGTTGTTAGCCTGCAAACTATTGACGTAGAAAAGACTTAGTAGGTGCATGCTGCTGGATGAGATAGAGTTGCAAGCATTTCAAGCATTCCAATCTCCGTCTTTCAGGAGGTCCTGCTGGCTGTTATCTCGCTGGAGAAGACGTCGTCGAAAGGTCGACCAGTCGCAGCAGAGATGGTGGCCATTAATTGAAGAGCTTGAAGATCGTCAATCTACGCTCGTATCACCTTGCAACTGCACGAGCGTGTCAAGATCCGTGACTAGAAGAGCTGGGACTGGCCTGGAGATGGTAGATACGATTTGACGTCGCTCTTGATTCCAAGTTACACATCACCACTGAAACGCCTGAGCAGTATCTACATGTATTTTACCTAGTTCCCTTGATCGGAGACTTCCTCGACCTTTGCAGCTCTGCTTTCGCCAACGTCATTCCCGCTGCCTTCCGCTTGCTGAGAATTGGAGCCATCGGTTCGAGAGACTGCTGTACGCGAGGGCTCGCCGCTGGCCGAGTGCCCGTTGCTGCGGTTGTCGAAACTCCAGTCGTCTGAGCTCCAAGGCGGAGTTTGCGGTTGATGTGAAGGCTGCGAAACAGCTTGATCCTGTTGAGCAGCCTGTTCGGAGATCGAGTGGTCGGTTTCAGTGTTGGTCGTGCGGGTGGGTGCAGAATCAGCTGAAGCCTCGGCTTGCGAAGGGACGAACAGAGGCGAACCAGTGTCGTCTGTAGGGCCATTGGCCGGAGTATTGTCAGCAGACCGGCCACTAGCAGCTTGCGCCGTGGTGTGTGAGCCGTTTAAAGCATGCGCTCCAGAACCAGCGACCTGGTCTCCAGCGGAGTTGTCAGCATGTGCTGGGGTCGGCTGCGAATTCCGGACCCCAGATGGGCCGCCCACTTCCCCTCTCTGCAACGGCATCACAGTCCAACCCTCAGGCAAAACCATTCCAGGCGGTAAATGCTCGTGCCCGCTTCCATATTGCTGCAAAGGGTTGCCACGTAGCGTTTCGTACCCTATGGGAGGCTGCTGAAAAGCCATACCAAAAGGAGATACGCCTCGAACGCCGTTTCCGGGAGTCCGTCTAGCAGCTTGACTTGACGCTTGGATGCCGGCTTGCCGTGCCTCTGCTGCCCGTTCCGTGCCTACAGGTGCCTGCGAATGCTGTTGCAGAGCCCTCAGCCGAGCTACCTCGCCTTCCATTATGCGAAGTGTCGTGAGTTGTTGCATCTCGAGGTCCAGGTTGTGAGCTTCCTGTACCAAGCGCTGTTCAAGCTGCATCAGCTGAATTGACGTGGGCACCGTTGCTCTCGTCGCACTGCTTGCCACGCTACCCGGACCAGCCGCACCGGCTTCTGTGGCGTAAGGAGCGCGTAGTCCAAGGTGGTTCGGCCCGTCCTGATTATGGTCTTGGCCGGCGTCCTGACCGGCAGCTGCTTGCGGGTTTTGCATCTGTCGCACGATGTTTCCAATTTGATCACGCGGACCATTCAGGAAGCCGATTCTCACAGGGCCTAGGTTGAAGATGCGGGCGCGACCTTGACGTCTTGCCTGCTGTGCCCCCCCCTGGCCGCCAGCTCCCTGCTCGCCCACAGGTCCACCAGGACCCTGGCCAGGAGCATTTCCTGCAGCTGGAACCACTGGCCTTCGACATGTGGGACAAACTTGCTGTCTCTCCAGCCAGGCCTTCAGACATCGCAGGTGTAGAATATGACCACAAGGCAGCTTCTTCGCTCGCAACCCCTCATCCCGTCTCCGTGCAGGTGCTGGCGCGGCAGCTGGCTGCTGTCCGGCCGGGTGGGCTTGCCCTTGCTCGTCCGACTGCTCCCATGCGACCATGGTTTCTCGGCACACAATGCATGCATCGCCTCGGATATCCTGCGTCGACGCATCCGGATACCTTGTGTTCATGTCACTGGTCGCTTTCCTGTAGGCCAGATAATCGGCCACTCGTTTGCTGAACGACGCGAACGTCATGTAGACGTCACGCATTATATGCATGGGCAAACCGTTGAAGGTGATGCTGACGGTGAAGAAGACGATGTATATCAGAAGCTTGATGAGGTCCGTGAGGAGTTCCAAGGCGAATAGATAGCGGCGTTTGTCTTCCCACCCTGGTACATCCACTTCGTTCTCATCCACCTCAATTGGCTCGTCCCGAGGGGGTGGTCCTGGGACAGGCTCTCCGGTTTCCGTCTCATTCTGCCGTGCCGTTGCCCTCTCCGCCCTGATCTCGTTCTTCCGGTCGTCGATCGCCTTCCGCATCTGTAGCTTTTCCACGCGCGCCTGAATGCCAGTCAAAATGTACCTTGCCAGGGTGAAGGTCGAGAAGATGCTCAGAATGGCAAATTCGAAGGTGAAGATGACCATCATGCCAGGCCGAGGGTCCGCAAGCACCGTATCTATGCAGTAGTCCAACATCGAGATATCAAACGCCACGCTAAGTATCAAACTGGTCGCGAGCCGCGCGTGGAACAGCCTCGGGTTCGACGGCGGCTGCTGCTCCAGAACGTCCACTCTACCCTCTCCTATCCAACCCCACACCTTGCCGGCGAGCAGCAATGCAAACATGGCCAGCAACCAACCCCCGACATCTTCCCTGAAGCTTGGCATGGCCAGCAGAGTATCGAGCACGGCGTACCATGCCTTCTCGCTCAGCTGCTCGATCTCGATGGGACGTAGCGGACCGTAGAGTAGGCGCTGCAAGGCAAACACGAAGCTGCATGATAAGACGAGGAGGAGGTTGGTCAGGATGAGGAGGCAGGCGTTGGATTGCGAAAGGTAGACGGTGGCGCTGTAGAAGTTGGGTCGCTCGTGGAAGGCCTTCAACAAGCAGGCGGCCGCGGCGGCCGTGGAGGCCGCGGCGTAGTAGGCCAGGCGCATCGTGAATAGTGGTCTGGTGATGGATCGTGTCGTGAAGCTACCTGTCCAGAAGGGAGGAAGGAGCCATGACCGTCAGTGAAGAGGTCTAGGATGTGTGGGTACGTGAGGGTTGGTGAAGGCGCAAACGCATGTACAGAAAGGCACAGTACGAAGAAGCCAGCTGGGCACCTTCACGCGCAGCTGCCGCGCCCGCCTGCAGCTGCCGTCAGCGCCGTCATGGAGCAAACGCCCAGACTGCCTCAGGCATTCAGGCTGTTATAAAGCTTGCCAAGACATATCACTTCGACGAAGCCCCACCTTACGACACCCAGGCAAGAGTTGGGAGACGGACTATGACTGAGCTTCCACTCGATCACACTTGTTGGCTTCTATGGCTGAATGTCGCTTACGGCTTGTCCTTCACCAACGGACGCTCCCGCCACGCCATGCAGCTCCATTATTCGAGCCAAGTGAAGCGACATTCCGCATGGACCGATATTCTCCTGCGAGTGACCCCCGAATGTAGGCTCGTGGGAGGGTGCGTCAGGTCTGAACAGTGACGTGTCAGCGTCTCAGTCAGGATCGGCCGTACATCCAGTCCAGCAATATCACGTGCACCAGAGTCGCGGAGTCGGATCGACGTGAAGATCGGCAGCCGGCAGTGAGATAGGCGGGCCGTCGGCCCGCCTCCACAGCCGCACACACACTGAACCGGCGACCCTGCAGCACGCCGGCGCCCGACGGCTCGGAGGCAGGTCCAGCTGCCAGTGCACTCGCTGTGCTCCTCTGCTGAGCGCTGCTGATCACCTGGCCTGTCCGCCCTGCACGAATCTCTGGTGTGCCGCGACTCTTGCATTCTCGCGCTCCGTGTGCTCCGCGCAGTTTTCACGTCGGAATTCCCAACATGGCCGCCACCACTGCAGTCCCTACCTCCACACCCTCCGACACACCGAAGCTGATCAAGAAGGCCTCCGGCGGTGACGCCAAGGGTCCTACAACGCCTGCGCAGACGAGCTTCGGATGTCGTGGGTCCTATATTAACACAGACCCAAGCAATTCATTTGGCTGACCGCCGCGCAGAACACGTCAAGAATCTCCTCCAAGCCGCCCGCGAGAAAGTCACCGAGCAATACACACGCCTCACCACATCGATACAGAACGAACGAAATATCAGCGGGAACCTGCACAAGATTGGGGACACGGCGCGAGCGACCGCCGAGCCGACATATTTGTGTTTACAATGCACGAGCGTGACCTGTTCGCGGGAGAGGCACCGGAAGGACCACCACTTCTGTGAGCGCGGAATCCCACAGCTGCATATCTTGGGTGCCTGCTGATACTTGCTCTCCCAGCCGTCGAGTCCATGTACGGTTTTGTCTACTGCCATGAGTGCAGGGATTTTGTGTACGACCCTACCCTTGAGGAGATCCGGACAAGTAACAGCAAGAAGCGCAAAGCCTCTGCGATGCAAGTCGATGGCGACAAGCGACTGCTGTCTACGAACGCATCGACGACACCCTGCGCTGCCGTTGGACTGCGGGGACTCTATAACATGGGCCAGACCTGCTTCATGTCTGTCATTCTCCAGTCGCTCATTCACAACCCCTTCATCCAAACATATTTTCTTTCCGAAGGCCACCGATCGATATACTGCGACCGCGAGGCATGTACCTCCTGCGCCCTGGATGACATCTTCATCGACTTTTTTGGACAAGAAAAGCACGAAGGATATGGCGCCGTGCACATGCTGCAAGGGTGTTGGAAGAACGGAGGCGGCCTTGCGGGGTACAGCCAGCAGGACGCCCACGAATATCTTGGCTTCATCCTGAACAGCCTCCATACAGCCATTATTGAAGATGAAGAGAACGGATCTGCCCACAAGGACGATCGCAATTGTACCTGTGTCATTCATCAGACGTTTGGCGGCCTCCTCAAAAGCACCGTGACGTGCACAGCATGCCAGAACACCACTACCGCCCTGGACCCGTTCATGGATCTGAGTTTGGACATACGCAGCTCGACGGTGAGCGTGAAGAAGAAGAAGCTCACCATGATCAACGGCACGCAGACGGTCAAAGAGCTCCTTCCAATGGACCTGACCGAGTGCCTCGATCGCTTCACCAGCGCCGAGACGCTGTCCCGCGACAACTACCACTGCCGTAAATGCGCCAGCAACCAGGAGTCGAAAAAGAGACTCACCCTTGCTCGCCTCCCTCCCGTCGTGCCCATCCACCTCAAACGCTTCTCGCACTCCGCCACCTCGGCCCAGAGCACGAAAGTTGAAACCAAAATCCGCTTCCCCTTCGTCCTCAACCTTGCCCCCTACGCATCTCCTTCTTCCCCGAAGCCCCGAAACGGTAAGACCGCCAGCACTGCCAACGCGGTCGACGACAAGGACGAGGAAGACGGGGAAGACGCCGTGTCGGCGGAGTCGCCCGAGCCCGTCTACGAGCTCTCCAGCGTCGTTGTGCACAAGGGCAAGATCGACAACGGGCATTACATTTCGTACTCGCGACAGGGCGAGGAGTGGTTTCGGTTCGACGACAGCATGGTGGTGCAGGTGACGGAGCGAGAGGTGCTGGGGGCTGAAGCATACATGTTAGTCTATGTCGCGCGGGAGGTAGAGGATGGAGGCCTGGATGGCGAGGGATGACAGGATTCACCGCTGAGAGGATTCTGGAGATCATTATGTGCAGCGCAATGACTAGATAATGAGATTCGGAAACCGCGCCCCACGTCTCACGAACTTAGGCGGAACGAGAAAGATGCAGGTGCGTATGTACATTTCTTGGAGCGCCAGGAGCGCCGTCTAGCTGTACCGTGCGCTAGAGAAGACAGAATACAAAAGAGATGTATTTGGATATTGCTATTGGTCGTCTAGGACATGCAAGTACTTCTTCTCCTCCCGCTTCTCCCTCTCCGTCATGGGGGGCAGGTCGAAGTACGAGGGGCTGCGGTAATATTGCTGGTGAAATCAGTCAGCATGACGACAACTCATCTTCAAGTGCAGTTTATCTTTGTGGTTGCTTACCAGGTACTTGTAAGTGAACGCCGCGACATCACCAGCCTCCATGCCCAAATCCTCAAATGTCTTTGCGTTCTTGTCTACAAATTGGTCCAAGAACTCGCGCTCCACTTGATCTCGGCTGCCGATGGGGAACCACAGCAGCTTGTTGAGGATGTCCATTGCCGGTCCCATGATAGCCTTCGGCACGTTGATATGCCGTCGCTCCTTCATGATTTCCTTGTCCACCAGCTGGCTAATGTCCTTCATACTGTACTCTTTGGGCCCGAAAAGCTCAAATGTCTGTCCAGCCGTGTTGTCGTCGTATGCAATCTTCTCCAACGCCTCGCCCACGTCGGTGACGTGCACGGGTCGGAAGCGCTCTTGCATGTGATTCGCGGTGAGCACATTCGAGACGCCGGCGAGGCGGTGAAGGAGTCGGTCTTCGAAGCCGAACATGGGCGAGGGCCGCACGATGGTTGTCTCGGGGAATATGGAGCGGGCAACCTGCTCGCCCTCATACTTGGTGCGGTAGTAGGCGGACGGGGAGTTAGGGTGGACGGAATGCGACGACACTTGGATGAAGCGGTCGACGTCGTACTTGGCCACCGCGTTGGCGATGCGGTTGGTGCCCTCGACATGCACATCCTCAAAATCGAAGTTCTTGGTAGTGTAGTCGCGGCCGACGAGGTTGAACACCATGTCCGAGTGTCGCACGCTTTCTTCGATGGAGGCGGTATTGCGCAGGTCGTACTCGAGGAACACCACCCGCCCCAGGTCTCCAGAGACTTTGAGGTGACGCTTGGCCATTTCTTCGCGGTACGGGACCACCACCGTGTTGCCCGCGCGGGCGAGACGGTTGACAATGTAGCGGCCCAGGAAGCCTGTCGCGCCAAAGACGGTCGCCGTGTGTCCTCCCAAGCTACTCCTACCACCGGGCACCCGGAGTATGGGCTTGCCTGTGCGAGTGATAGCTACATCTTGCAGGTTGCGGCGGCATTGTCTGGCCGGGTTCGAGAGGAGGGCACTGGCGAAGGTTGTGAAGGCGGAGGACGTCGGGCGGCAGAGCTGGCGGTTGAGAGCCATTGCGCTGGATGGGAGGCCAGCCATGGCCGTGGAGTTGTGAGTGGAGAGTCGAAGAGAGTGATTCGGTAGACGTAGGCGCGAGGAGGGGGCCTACTCCATCTGGTGTGTGGTCGGCGGATGGGCGCTGGTCCGCCGTCACCTCCGTCCCTCAGTCGGACGTTTGCCAAGACAAGAAGCTCGAAGTGTAAGCGCGCACGGACGTTGCATGTTGAGGAACGGCCGTCTTCAGCGATCACTCAACTCCAGACTTCACTTGCGCTTTTCCCCCGTCTCGCCACGACGTCAGGCTTGCTTCATCAGCTCTCGAGAGAGCACCATACGCCAAGTCCTTCTGCACAGAAACCCGGGCTGAGTCGAACACTGCTGGACATCCTCGCACATCGCCGCGATGAACAACGAGAAGATCGCCAACTTCCTCCAGGAACAGCGCGATCAAACGCCCGACGACCTGCAGCACTTCTTACTCACATTTGAAGACTACTGGGAGCGGAAGCTGTGGCACGAGCTCACAGAGGTGTTGGTGACATACTACAATGAGCCCAAGAGCGCGAACCAGCGGATACCGGTGTACAACAACTTCGTCAAGAGCTTCGCGGACAAGATCAACCAGTTGAAATTGGTGAAGATCGGATTGAGCACAGCAACACAGTACACAGGTAGGTTTTTACCGGACCACTGTCCAGTAGACGAGGTTGCTGACCTTGCTAGACGATTCGGAACGATTGAAGTTCATCGAAGCCCTTGCCACTCGCGTGAACACGCCCGATTCTCAAGACGCCTACGTTTTCGCCCTCACTTCTGTCGCATCTGCGCGAGGTAGCCTGGAGCAGACGGCCCGCTGCCGACAGGCGCTGGACGAATGCGAGAAGATTCTCGACACCTTTGACAGCGTCGAGACGGCGGTGCATGCCTCATTCTACAAAGTCCGCGCCGACTACCACCAAGCTCAGCACGAGTTCGCGTCGTACTACCGCACCACTCTTCTCTACCTCGCATGCGTCGAACTGGACGATCTCACCACACAGGAAAAGCAGCGCACCGCATACGACCTTGCCATCGCCGCGCTGGTGAGCGACCGCATCTACAATTTTGGAGAGCTGTTACTGCATCCCATTCTCGAGAGCCTGAAAAGCACACAGCACGCTTGGCTGCGCGACCTCATCTTCGCCTTCAACCGCGGGGATCTGCACGCATACAATATCCTTCAGCAGCACTTGCAAGCCAACTCTCTCCTACAATCCCACCAGCAATTCCTTTATCAGAAGATCTCGCTGTCTGCCCTCACACAGCTCGTGTTCTCGCGCGCACCCCAGGACAGATCCATGACGTTCGCCACCATCAGCGAAGAGACGAAGGTGCAATCGGACGAGACCGAGCATCTCATTATGAAGGCGCTGAGCCTGGGGCTGCTGAGGGGCAGCATCGACCAAGTGGCGGAGGTGGCGAAGATCTCGTGGGTGCAACCCAAGGTGCTCGACCGGACTGGGATCGAGGGGATGAGGACGCGGCTAACGGAGTGGGGTGGCGGCGTGGAGAAGCTGGGCAACTGGATTGAAGAGGTGGGCGGGTGGGGAGATATTGGGAACGTCAAGGCGTGAAGGCAGGGAAGTAGCATTGCTGGAAGGTGCCAACGTCGACGATGTGAATTGAAATGCACAAGGAGGTGACCGCTGGTCTTTTGCTCGTTGCTCCCAAAGCTGGGCTCAGCGGAGAGCAGTGCAGAGGCCTAAAGCGCTCGACTCGGGCGTACGTAACTGTAATACATAAGGTATCCTGAGTTCACGAACACTGCGTCTATCATGATCTGCCTGGCGGCTTCGTCCAAACTAACCAAGAGTCCGAGTCAGATGAGATCTTGACACTTTCGTCATTATCGCGCAGTCATGAGTTTTTCCCAACTCCTCGGCTCCTCAATCCACACGATGAATGGTGTGCATCCTTGGGTCCTATCGTAATGGTCCGACATTAGGCTAGGTAAGAGAGGAAGAGTGCCAAGAGTACCAAGAAACCGCGTCTAGTCCCGTGCCGTCGTGAAGACTGCGATCTGGGGTGCTGCAGCCTCGCGGGCGTCTGCATGTGCCCGCCAGCGCCTGCCCCCAGACAAGAGACTAGACCTACAAATATCTCGACACCCACATCAACAATCTCGAAGTCTCAGGCACACTCTGAAAGCAGCTTTTCAAAATCACCACATCATGAGCGAGCAATATCACTCCGTCGACCTCTTTGGCGGCGCCATCACCGCGGAACTTCCCACCTCTTTCACCGACGTCAGGTAGGTCTCCAGCACTTTCAGCGCCACCAATGCATGCACTGACATTTCTCTCACAGCAACATCCGCCAGGTACCAGATCACCAAGAAGTCTACATCGCCCGCGATGCCTACACGAGCCTCGTCATCGAAATCCTAGATCGCGTCTCTCACACGTCCAGCGACGAAGAGGCGCTCGAATACCACTTCGGCGACCTTACGGACGAAGATCCGACGACGAAAATCTGGACGATCAGTCCGGCTTGCCTGGCCAAACATCCGGACGTTCCAGTGCACACTTTGGTGGCGACGACGCCGCCTGGAGAGCAGCAGAAGGGTAGACAACATGAACCAGAGTTTGTGGCCCTTCTGGTCACGGTAGTCAGGTTCATAGGAGTAGAGGCCGACCTACTAGTGGTGGCCAACGTGCCTCATGTGCACGAGGAGAGAACAGAGGGGTGGGGTGAAACCAACTTTGAGCAGGGCAAGTATGGACGTTTGGTCGACGAAGGTTTGAAAATGAGGGACAGGGCTTTGGCAACCTTGGAAGTGAAGGACTGGGGCCTTTTCGGAGGCCAATGAGGAGAATTTGTACTGGAAGTAGGATGGATGGGCCTTGCTAAGCAGCATAAGCTGAAACAGATCTCACGACTGTCGCGAGTCTCTTGGGGCGAGGCTTGGAGAATTGCCCACTCAAGACAGCATCGACCAGCATTTCAACGTATCACTATTCGTTGTGTCGGAGGAGAATACCCCACCACACGCTGATGCTTTAGCAACGATGGACGACGATTTTCTGAGGCTCGCTAGACAGAAATTGAACGAGCACAGAGACGGAACGCCTGGAGAGACTGTTCAAGACTGTTGGAATCGAAAAGCCAACTTTCAAAGATCGAACCCTGGATATCTCTCTTGATTTCCGCACGCCTACGCCATCCTAGTATGAAGCCAAGGGCAGACAGACTGTTCCAACATCACTCAAAACAACTTGTGAGAAACGCCTGCCAACCGAGAGCCTCTAATCGAGCGCCTTCCCAAGGTTGTGCTTCGAGAAGCGCCTTGGAGCGAAATGACAGGCCTGGAACGCGGGACGACGCCAAAACAAAGCCTAGCTGCTGTCGATCCGGCATCGTCGCTTCACTGCCAATTGAGCCTGTCTCGGGAAAGGGAGATTTAGAGCGATTCTCGGTGGACGCAAGGCGATGTCACAGCAACTGCACGGCAAGCAGCCCCTATCATCTTATACAAACCAGTCATTTGCGTAACCTTATTAGAAGCCGAGCTTGCTCTTGATTACTGGTCAAAGGTCAGCAAAAGCACATTCGCTATCGTGCAACGTCACTTACGATTTGTGGCGATACCCCTCTTCTGCTTGTTGACAAATTTGTTCACATCTTCCGCCCAGTTCGCACTGTTCTGTTCCATCCGGCTCATGTTATCTTCCGCCATCCCAAGATTCTCTGTGCGCTCCTGAACTTGGCGCTGCATATACGCCCAGTACCCTTCATCCGATTGTCCGCCCCGCGATGAGCTAGAAGAGCCTCTCGCAGCTGCACGAGCAGCCTGTCGGCGTTGCTCTTCTTCCGCGCGGGTCTGTTCAATCATGCGTTTGGAGGGCGGGCGATCGGGCCCGCCGATCAACACGTCCATATCCGTAGGCGTGATGTACTGCGTTCCCGTGAGCCACTGGACGTTGGAGATCGTAGGGCGCTGCGGTATGAGTGCTTCAAGGTTGAACACCTTGTCCGGTACGTTTTGAACGGACTCGCCGCTGCCCCAGATCCAAGCAAGGGCGAGTTCAGAGGGGCCGGTGAAGCCTAGAATGTGGCCGCTGGGTGTGATGGCGGCTTCGGAGAAGCGACGGACGTCGAAGATGCTAGTAAGGTCGATCGAGACAATCTCACGAAGGGCAGGGATGGAGTAAGCGCGCGCGGTCCCGTCGCCAAAGAGGCCGACAAAGCAGTGACCGGCGTTGATATGACGTGCGACGGCGGCCGCGTCGCAGAAAAAGCTGTCGAAGGATTTGTGTGCGCCCTTCTGTGTTGCTGGACGAGAAATGTACACGGAGGTTTGGGTGGCAACCACAAGAGCTCCGTCGACCAAAAGGCCGCTCCGAAGACTGGCCATCGCTGCTTGGGTGGCTTTCGCAGGATGGCCATCTTCTGCATTGATCGGGGCAATATGCAAAATCCTGCCGTCCAACGCCATGAAACCGGCAAGTTGCACAGTGTACCGTCCACTAGGGTCGGGCAGGATCTTGAACGAGGCCAGGTGTCCCTGATTGGTCCCGACATGCAGCAAAATACTACTGTATTCTTCGCCCTCCAGTGCCATGATACTGAACTGCATATGCGTCGCCCACTCCGGCTTGGGCTGGACACCGCTGTTGCTTCTGCGCCTGAAGCTGCTCTTGTGGTTGTCCTTGACGAGGTCTTGCACAGATGCGCTATAGATGATAGCCGGGCCTCTGAGGTCCGCGATTATGATGCTCCCACCTTCGAAACCTGCTGCAACAAACCCAATGTCACTCGTCCGGACAGCCGTGACCGGTCCATCTCCTTGGTTGAGAAGAGTGAAAGGAACCAGACCTTCACTCAAAGAGGACTCTACCCGATCTGTTATTGTCATGAGTGAGCCCTTCTGGTTTGGTTGGACATCAGGCGGCTCCCATCCAGCGTTCCTGTTCACGCCCCACTGAAAGACAAGGAATTCGCCACTCTGTAGGCCCACGGCAAGCTCGCCACTATCGCCCGCCAGCGACGTATGTGTCACCTGCACACCATCAAAACGACCAACAGCACGAGCGCAATCTACTTGAAGCACGTCTTCGTTTTCGATCTCGTCACCAAAGCCCGCATCGAATAATCGGATCGTGCCGTCGGCGTGGATTGACTGTACAATATTGCGACGTTCGAACTTGCGTATCGATCGACCTATCTCGGCGCCGCCTTTGAGGAGCGCTGGCCCCTTATTTCGCCTCTCGCTAAATCCGAGCCACTTCTCACGCCCCACTTGCGCAACATTGATCCGTTGGATAAAAGGATGGACGAAGGTGAGAGAGATGTGAAGTTGATTCGTGGGACTAATTGGCATGCCGGAAGGGAATGTCAGGGTCAGCAGCTCACCGGACGACAAAAGTGCGATCACGGCAATGGGGTCGTGGGCTCCAGCGAAGTGGGGCGAGGATCGAGGAAGCAAGCAGAAATCTATCACCTCTGCGCCGGGGGGAGTTGGAAGTATTCGTTGTCTCTTCGGGTCTTCAAAGTACTTGACAAGTACTTCCCAGCTGCTTGTTGCGTAGACGGGGGTGCGTCCCATCTCGTACAAGGCAAGGCCCTTCATGGGCGCTTTAGTCGATGCCCCCCCTGCAACGAGGATCGCTGTGTTTTCAGGGTCCTGGTTGGCACACCATGCCATTCGAAACAAAGGCTCTTTGGCGGCAAGGTTGCCGGTAGGGGCCCCAGTAAGGCCACCGTCAGCACCGGGCGTGGCCACGTTGGTATCAGTGAGCGTTCGTGCCATCAGTAGTCGTCCGTCCTTAACGGCATCCCAAAACACGATCGAGCTGTCTTCGTGCCCCGTCATGACAAACGTTCCAGTGGGATGCCACACGGCTTGGGTGAGTTTCGGTCTGCGCACTGTATTTACAGAGGCCGGATCCGCATCGCCACCAGGTGCGCCTCTCGGCACCTCGTACGAGTAGAATCTGACTGCCTTGTTCTGTTTGAAGCTGAAAATGACCGCACCGGTGGCGTACCCAACCAAGAGCGTTCCTACATCTCTTGGGTGGAGCTGAAGCGAGACCACCGGAGATACACGAACCTTGGGGTCAAGCTCCTGCCACAGCGTCGAGATTTTGAATGGAGCAAGAACGTGCCTGTCGAGGTCGTAGGCGAGCACCTCTCCGTGCTTCATGCCAATGAACGCATAATCGAGGATAGGGTCCGTACAGATTGTATTTACCGCGCCAACGAGTGAGTGCGAAGCAACAAGGCTGCGCAGCTCCAAGGAGAAC
Source organism: Saxispiralis lemnorum (assembly GCA_034509035.1). Lineage (NCBI taxonomy): Eukaryota > Fungi > Ascomycota > Dothideomycetes > Mycosphaerellales > Aeminiaceae > Saxispiralis > Saxispiralis lemnorum. Next base: position 22,275 of record JAWXCT010000614.1, read on the forward strand.
AGCGAGAGCTCGTGCTTCGAGTCGAGACATATGAGCTTGTTGGCACAGAATTGTAGCGATTGCACACTTGCTCCGCGAGGTGGCAGTGACAGGGTGACTTGAATACGCTTGCGGCCGAATAGATAAATTTGGCCCGAGCCGAATTGCGAGCTTCGTGTCCCGACAGCTAGAAGGGATTGCACCGGGTCGTAGGCCAGACAAGCGACTTGAGAGTTGATGCCGACTCGAGAAACGTCGTCAAGATTGAAGAGCGACGGGGCCAGTCCAGCGGAAAGTTCATTTTGAATGCCAGCCTGCTTGCCTCGAAGTAAATGTGCCATGTTGACGATTGATCAGGGGCACTTCATTCCGCGAGGGTGAGGCAGTCGATAGACAGCATCCGAGGATCCCTCGCCGTCGATCGATCGATTGTTTGCTGTCTGATAGAATTCTTTGTCGCCAGCATCTGAGGTTTGGTGAGCGTCGTCACATGCCAAGTTGGTAGCCGGCCGGGTCTTGCGGGTAAGGTGATGCCTCAGGTCGGCCGAGACACAAAGGACGGCCAGAAGCGTCTCACGGCTTTTACAGCCGGGCCGAATTTCCGACCTCGAATTCTTTGCGCACACCAATCTGCCAGTTGATTGACACCTCCATTAATCCGTGTTCCCAGCTCCTCTCACCCGCGTCGACAACCCATTTTGAGCTCCGCCGTCTCCTTCCCGATATCTCCGGCATACCGCAAATATGGGCGTGGCCTTTGACGTGTGCCCTGAGAGGCCCGAGAACATTGACGCGATCCTCAATGGACTGGACCGTTACAACCCCGAAACCACGACGGTCTTCCAGGACTATGTCGCCCAACAATGCGAGACGCAGACATATGACGCCTACGCCAATCTGGCATTACTGAAGCTGTGAGTCGCAACCATTTTCGTCCGGCGTCGAAGCGGCTTCGAAGATGATCAAATTTCAACGTTTCCTATTACCTGAGAGAATCATTCTCCTTGAAGCGGAATTATGTATTAGCTCTAACTGAAAGAACCTACTCACGTTTTATCAATCTTGTCCACGTGTCCAACACACAGAGCAGCAGGCTGACCTTGCAACACGGCAGATACCAATTCAACCCCCACCTCACGCGCGACGAAACCATCACCAACATCCTCACCAAAGCCCTCACGGTCGTCCCCGCCCCCGATTTCAGCCTCTGCCTCTCTCTTCTTCCCCCTCACGTCCTTGCCGCCAGCAAGTCGTCGACTGGACCTCCAGCCTCTGGCACTCTCGCAGAAGCCGTTCAGCATCTCTGCATCCTGCACACTCAGCTCAACAACGCACAATACGCCGAGTTCTGGACCACGCTCGACTCGGATGATTTGTATGCGGATCTGGTTGCGGACGTGCAAGGGTTCGAGGAGATTATGCGCATAAGGATTGCCGTGGTTGTCAGTCAATGCATGCAGGAGGTCGGGCGTGCTGTGCTGGAGGGCTGGCTGAATTTGGGAGGGCAGGGGTTCGACAAATTCGTCCAGGAGGTCTGTGGGTGGACTGTGGAGGGTGCGCACGTCAAGATTCCGCTTAACAAGGACAACGAGGCCCGAGGCACTGTGGTCCGGGAGAACGTGAAGTTCGAGCAATTTGGGCGCATGGTGAAGAGGGCCTACGAGCAACCCACGTGAGTCAGCGGTTGATGTGGTGGATCGTCTACTCTTCTTGTCCAAGAAGTCGGGATAATCTTGACGGTATGTGAGAGAGCGACTGCAGTGCTTATTTAAGCGAGGCGTTCGGGCGGAAAACTAGTGGATGCATTACGTGCTATGATCACGTTGGGTGTCTCGAAGAGGCGAGAAGTCCATGGGAGAAATTTGAAATGCGAGAGGCCAGCTTAATGGTCAGATTCTTCATACTCCATGAGCCATTTTCACACAATGCAAGTCTTACGCTCTTCGCAGCCAGCTTGCTACCCAATAATCGAGAACGTGGGTATGTCCCTCGTCCGCCCCACCGTCGTCTATGAAACATTAATGCCTCCATGAGCGGCGCCAGCTCAGTGCACCATAACGTCAGCCTGCTGCGGCGGCTGTTGCTGCCCCTGCTGCTGTTGCTGCTGCTGACTTGAAGATTGATTCCCCGCGGCTCCTGTTCCCTTGGAGGTGTTCGCACCGTCGTCAAGGTCCATCTCGTGATCCTCGCCCTCTCCACCCTCGCCCTCATCGTCCATCTCCTCCTCTTCGTCACTCTCGCTCTCTGCCTCCAAGTCTTCGCTACCAGCGTCCGATTCCTCATCAACTTCCTTCCCATTGGTCTCGACCCCCTCCATCTGCTCATCTTCCCCGTCCGCCGCCTTCGCCCCCCCCTCGACCTCCTGCACCTCCGCCTCCTCCTCCTCGTCTTCCTCAGCCCCGTACGCCGCGCCATCGTCGGCCTCTTCGTCCACGTCCGGCTGCGCAGGAGGAAACTCCGCCGGCGCGCTCTCCTCACTATCCCACTTGATCGCGAAGCGCGTCACCCTCGGCTTCTCCGCCAGAATATTGCGCCGCACCTTCTCGATGACCGGCTTGGACGGCGGCTCAATGGCCAGCTTCTCGTCCATGTATTCGTTGTTGACATAGTAGCCGACACGCACGAACTCGCGGTCGTCGTAGGAGCAAGACAGCAGGATCACCGTCACACCGAGGATCTCGTTGGCGGGGATGCGTGAGGTGTTGGGCGGGTCAGCTTCGAAGACAAACTTATTGACGCCGACAGGGATGGGGCCGACGAGCAGAGAGTCGAGTTCTTGGTCGTGCTCGGAGCTGAGTATGGGGTGGTCAGTGGGTGCCTGGGAGAGTGGTTGCCCAGTGGGGGTGAAGGCGGGACTTACGAGGTAGCAGAGCCGACGTAGGTGAGTTTCCATTCGAGATCTTTCTGCAGGGGCTCGAGACACTCGAAGGTGATTTCGAACTCATAGGGCGACGTGAAGGGCGCAGGATTGTTGCGCACCGAGACGTTGAGCAGGGACACGGTCGCCATGTTGGTGGTAATCTGGAGTGGGCGAACAAGTGGGTTTCGGCTGGACAGTGGGATGCGGGTGTCAGACAGGCGCTGATGAAGTATTTGTCCCGAGTACTGTCTATCGGTGAATGTGATGTGGAGTGTTCTAGGTGGTCCAAGAAGGGTGTGAAGAAGGCACAGAGTGAAGTGTTGTGGGACAAGTGGGCAGGGAGTGACGCGGGTCGAAGTGGACGCGTGAGGGTAGGTCCCGCGTCGGTCTCTCTTGGCACGATCCGGTAAGCTCCTGCCTTATTGGGCAGGTGTTAGGATATTTTGATTTTGGACATCACTAATACCTCATGAGGCATCTACCTGTGAAGTAGCCACCTGGATAGAGGACACAGAACACTTGCTGATGCGGCAAATTGTCGCTAGATCGCTGCATAAATTTCGCACTGGCACACGAAGTTACAGCATCAAGGATGTAGCACGAAATGGAGGTTTTGAAGATTCAAGTTTATTTTGAGCTATGTTGGGGTCGTATCGAATGAGAATCACCGGCCTGACTCACTCATAAGGGTAGGTACAGACTCATCGCAAGAATAACCCATAAGCGACCATTGACCGCGACGATCTATTGCATCGATCTCATCTCCTCATTCAGCATCTATGACTCGAGTTCGTAAGCTTCTGCCTCCCGTCTTGCTATCTCTTGCCTCAAACGCCATGCATCCGCCTGCAGATTGGAGATCTTGATGGTCAACGCCAATCGTTTCTTCGTTTTCAGGGCGCACATGTTCGTAACGGAACATTGAAAGGCTGTCTGGTCCATCAAACTCATCCCTACGCCAGCCATTCTGGACACAGGACGACTCTACGAGGACGAGGCGAGGGCGGCGTCGAGACGTTCCTTCTTGACACCAGCTCCCCACCTGAGCCCCTCATACTTCTCTCCGTCGTCACCATCGTCGTTGTCGTCGTCTTCGTCCTCCTCCTCCTCGTCATCCTCTTCATCCTCGCCGTCCTCGCCGCTCTTGTCCTCACCAGTGGTAGATACGAACTCGTCGTCTTCGTTCCTCTTTCGCGGCGGATGCTTCTCTGCATACTTGATCACCCTTTTTAGAACCTAAACCAAGATCTCCGCCGTGTCCGTTGAATGATCCATCCAGTCTTTCTGCCTGTTTTTGATCTCAGTCTCTATCGAGCTTTGAGTGTAAGGCAGGTTGTCGGGGGTGATGGCAGCAAGCTTCTCAAGCTTCAAATAAAACAAGGTGCTCCGCTGCCATCAAGGTTCCTCCGGCGCATCGATACCCAGCTGTAATTTCGTTTTGTTGTCGAGAGCGAGCAGCGGGTTCAGCGCAGGAGGAATGGTTTCGTAGATGTCGCAGCCCCGGCATTGTTGGATGATGTGGCGCTTGCAGATTCGCTGGCGTCTGTCGGCGTCACTGAGGCCGTCGATAGAGGACGGTCGGCTACTATTGGAAGCCATTTTGGTCGAATGACCAGCTTGAGCACCGTTCGGAAGAGATGTTGAAGGCCCACCGTGCGGCATTCTGTAGACGGGAGATGGTTGTTCGCTTGCTCCTCGCACAAAGGACTTGGGTCAAAGGTGAAGCGCTTGTACAAGATGTTAATGGGACTTCAATATTGAAATGGTGTCTGCCCCGAGGTCTTATTATTGAAGCTCAAAAGCGCAGAATGCAAGATGCAAATCTCGACGAAAGGTCTAGCAAGTGAAAGGAAGGCCGAAAGCGCGAAAGCATTGCAATGCAGCATGTGTCACCTGAAAAACCGTGGCGACAAAACGACTTGGAGTCGAACTTTGTGTTTTCGAAAGATCTTTCGGGCTGCACATGTTTTCCTATCTCCAATATTGTCAGGATCTGAGTGAATACTTGCTCGTCACGAACGCCGACAGAACTGGCAAGGTGATCTCCACGCGTCGATGCCGGATGAGGGGTTCTCTTTCGACATCGTAGCATCCTTGCATGAGGTGCTCCCATCACGAGACCAGCTCTTCGTTCAGTCTGGTGTTGATGTCCAGGACCAGCCGTGGCAACTCCGTTGAACAAAACCAGGTCATAGCGTTGCGTTGCCCCTGGAGACGGGCTTGCAAACAGACGCGTTTGAACTTGGGCGTCCCAACGATCAGAAAGTGGCGAAAAGGCCAATTACCTCTCATTCGCACTGCCACAACGAGGAATGGCGAGACTCAGAAGAGTGATCTCTTCAAGCAGCGAATTGTCAGAGGATGGAGCGCAGCCGCCCACACCAGCCAGCCGGCTGTCCAGTCGAGCTGCCAGGAGATCGCCGCGAAAAAATCAAACAAAGACAGAGCTCGACGTGAAATCATCCCAGACGAACGATCAAGACGATGGTGGGACGAACCCTCTACCAAAATCGAAGCCAACCACACAGAGGAATACGCAGGTTCGATTGGCGTCAATTAAAGACTTGGCGTCTAATCTTCTGCAATTCGAGATGCCGCCAGAGGAGAATTTGAGATCAAGGAAGCAAGCGGCGCGAAGTCGATCGCCGCAGAAGCAAAAGCCTCAGCCGGCGTTTGAATCTGTTCATGCAAAGAATGACAGCGTTTCCCCCCCGGCTACAGCCATCTCAGACGCCGAATCAGTCGAGCAGGAGGTCGAGGAGAGCATCTGGTGCGAATCACAAAGTGAAGGCGAAAGCTTTGATGGTGATTTGCTGAGTCCTAGAGAGCTTCTAAAGTTGCCACCACGCGTAAGAGATAGAAGATACTCCCGGCCCGAAAGGAGTTTTCCCGCTCGAGATGTGCCTTCCAAAAAGCCCGACCTTCAACCATTTGGCGATACGCAAGATCTGCCTCAACTTACGAGAAAGGAACAGGATGGAGAGTTGCGCCCTGCAAGCTCGTCTGATAAGGAGAATGACAACGGTGCTTTCCTTACGTTCTCGCCACCACGACTCTTCAGCGCTCCCAAACAAGATCCATCGGAGCGACCAGTGACACCACCGCAATCCCCGTCGAAAACGCGGCTTCAATCTCCTTCCAAGACGAAAGCACGGATCCCAACACCACCAATGTGTCAAAACCTCGACGCCTTCTGGAACGCCGACGCTGTCAACGACTGGAATGACAACTACTCTCCGCAAAAGCCCGTGCAGTCCCCTCGAAAGCCAAATTTCCTCCGACAAGAGGTCACACAAGCGCCGAGCTCCCCACAAAAGCAATATCAAAGCCCTTCGAAACACACCAAAGCCGAGCTCTCAGCCCGCAAAACATTCGAAGCGCGCAAACACCAGCTCGCCACGGACTTCCTGCACGAGCTCGACACGATCGTGACAGCAGGCCAGGTCCAAACCCTCGCGGCCTCGACTGGCGGCGTCCGCTTCCTCTGGAGCAAGACGCTGAACAGCACCGCGGGCCGCGCCAACTGGCGGCGCGAAACAACCAAGACGCGGCAGCTCGACGGCAGCACCGCCACAGCACACAAGCACCACGCCTCCATCGAGCTGGCCGAGAAGGTCATCGACGACGAGCACCGGCTGCTGAACGTTATCGCGCATGAGTTCTGCCATCTCGCCAACTTCATGGTATCCGGGATCAAAGACCAGCCGCACGGGAAGCAGTTCAAGGATTGGGGCCGCAAGACCACGCGCGCGTTCGCCGCGCGAGGAGTTGAAGTCACGACCAAGCATAGCTATCAGATCGAGTACAAATATATCTGGCAGTGCAGCAATGAGATGTGCGCGGCGGAGTTCAAGCGGCATTCGAAGAGTATTGATCCCAAGCGGCATACTTGCGGGAGCTGTCGCAACTCCCTGGTGCAGGTGAAGCCTGTACCAAGGAAGGATGCTGGCGGGGCGCCGACGGGGTATGCGGGTTATGTCAAGGCTAATTATGCGGAGGTGAAAAAGAGCTTACCTGGAGCGAGTCAGAAAGAGGTTATGGAAGCTGTAGGGAGGAAGTATCGCGCGGAGAAGGCTGCTGACGGAGACACAAAGACGGCTAAAAAGGCCGGGGCAGACGCGAGAGGCAAAGCAAAGACAGACTTTGACGATGTTGCGAGGGCCTTTGAGTTTGTGGCTATAGACGATGATTAGCAGAGTCTTCACGGCCTGTACATTGCAGGCAATTCATCGCAAGGCCCTGTGTTTGTTTAGCATAACCCTGGCGGCGATTTGCTCGTGTTGTTTTATATCAGCCTTCTGCCTTTTCCTGCAGTTTTTCAAATCGAAAGCATTTTCAGCCGAGTGACAAAGATGAAAGTCGCCCAGTGTCACTAGATGTTGTCCAGCTGAGGACCTACAGCATTCAAGGTGATCGGATCACACAGAGCGGACGTGCAAAAGCACGAGGAAAGACGCTTCTTTCGTATCCATCGATTTCATTTCATAAAACCTACCAGAGTCCTCATCTCCTGCCAGCTTGTTGTGGTATCGATTCGCCTCGGCCGAGGAAATGTGTCCCGGTAAAAAAATTGCCGACCGTATCATCGCATGTCTCTCGAAACACCCATGTAACGCCAGCCCAGATTGCCTGATTGTAGACTCAGGAGAGTCGTGATTTCGCTTCGACGAGCTGGGAACCGAACAGGATCAGGACGTGCTCCATACTCCCACAGCAGTTCCATAGAGCATGAAGAAGCAGCCTACTTCTCAAAGCCGAACTTGCCCAGATCGCCGGGCCTCTGCGTCCCCGGACCTGAGCCGCCCCTCATTCGATCGTTACTCGTGGTGTCCATATTCTCACGGACAATCCGCTCCGCCTCCTCAGCTCCACCAGCCGGCGGTCTCCCGCCAGCGGCAGTGGCGTTGTTTGTGCCAGCCGTGGTGTCCACGACTCCGCGATCGTAGGTCATGCCGTCTATCATCTTCGCCTCTCTCATCCCACTTGGACCCTTCGCGCCCATCCCGCCCATGGAGGTCACAGGACTCCCAACACTACCCCGGGCCGGAGTCCGCGCTCCCTCGCCGAATCCAACAAGGCTCCCAGTGCCCTCCTCGCTCATCCCGCCTACGCTGCTGCTCGCGTCCATGTCCATATCCTGACTCTCGCTCTTCATATCATCCCCGTCACCTGCCTCGCTGCCGGCCCACGTCGTGCGCGCACCGACACTACCAGTCGCGGACGCGGAGCCGACGGTGCTGCGCTCGCGGATGATGGCCGGATTGCCTGTGGCGTCGAAGTAGGACGTCGGTGCCGCGCTCGTGGCGGCAGTGGGCGTAGACTGCGGGTTCGCATACTGACTGTGTTGGTGTTGTTGTTGCTGCGCCTGCGACGGCGGCGCAGCGGAGCCCGGAGTGAGATTGCCTGTTAAGGGAGTGAGGTTGCGCGCGGTCGTGACGCGCTCGAGGCCCGCGAGGCGCGAGATGCGGTCCGCGCGTTCCGCGTCGAGCTCGTTGCTGAGCGCGGAGGTGGGGGTGTGGGGGTGATTGGCGTGGTGGGGCAGGTGGCCGCGGTGGCCGTCTTTGATCGCCACGGTGGACAGTTCGGACATGGAGGTGGTGGTCGAGTTGGGCGTACCACTGCGAGAGCTGGCGACGGCGTTAGCGATTGTTTCCGCCGGGAGAGACCGGAGGCCTTACGGAACGTCAGAGGGCGTGACGGGATCCGAGGGAGGTGGGGGCAGGTTGATAAGGGTTGAGTTGGTAGACATGGCTGTTGCAGGACGAGTGCAGCTGTGTGGAAATGCTCGCGAGGCGCTGCTGCCGTCCGTTCGGAGGTTGTCGAGGTATGGGAGTAAGGCGGCTTGGGTGGACGAGGCGCAACGCGATGCGGCAGATGTGGTGTCTTCGCCGCGAGGCTGTTGACCGACGATTGGCGCGGAGGCTGACGGTTGGGTCTCCGGAAGAAGGGAGCAATGGCTGTGCTTTCCGAGCTCTTCAATGGGGACTTTAGTCGATTATAAGGGGAAGCAAATAATAAAGGAATCCGTCTGCCGCCCAACGTTGCCTGCAGGGCAGCTCGGACATGTGACGTAGCCGGCTGGCGTGGAAGCAGGGTGTTTCACGCTAAACGCGGCTGCGCCCGGCTCTAGCGGCCGGCCTTCTTCAAGGCATGTCACGTGGCCCGAGCTTTCATGTGAACGCCGACTGCAAAGTACTGTCCTTCTGCATGAAGGTCGTAAGCTACACACTATACCGGTCCAGACTCCTTGGTATGCCGTTCCGCTTGAAATCATCACGAACGCCCCGGCAAGAACGCTAGACAGTCTTTTCGCGAACTCCTTCCCAAGGTGGTATCTGTTCATCACAGGTCATGCTCCGACCTCCCCGGCCAGCCCTTCCGCGACTCTCTCCAGCATCTTCAAGCTCCAGTATCCGGCCACTTTCTGATAGACCTTCAACGTGCCACGAACTTCCTCCCTCTTCAGCGTGCCTACCCACTCCCCAGCACAGGCGCAATGCTCCATGAACTCATTGGTACGCATCCTCTTGCACTTCTTGCACTTCAAGTCCTGCGTCATCCACTGAAGCGCCAGCCTCTGAACATCGGATAGCAGCCGCTCCTCGATCGCCGCCCGCTCAAGTGGAGCGTGGCACTGCAGGCAAGTGGGCGCCAAAGTTGGTGAGGCGTCGCCGTCGGACGACGCCGCGGGTGCTGCAAGGTTGGTCTCGCGGCACAGGTCGATGTCGCGTGGGACGCAGCATTCGGAGCAACTGAACTGGCGGACACAAAGGCTGGTGCTTGGATTTTGAAAGGCGCCCTCGGGGCTGAACTCGCGGATGTCGAAGAGACGGAGGAGGTCGCGGCGCAGCATGCGCGCTTCAAGTGTGATCGACTTGTCCAGGCTGAGAACCTGCATCAAGCTCTTGGTGAGTTCCAGGACTGGATTCTGTGGATCCAGGTGGGAGCCGGGATGGGAGAGGAATGTCCAGTCCTGAGCGAGATCTTGGTGAAGAGATTCGGTGCGTTGACGCTTGAGAAGATGAGCAATCTGTTTTTGTAACGGCTTCGAAATGGGCTTGGTGAGAAGCGTGCCGGGTGTCGTCTGTTCGTCCTTCTCCCCAGAGCTGGCATGATTGAACATGGGAGCGTGTATGGGTAGTTGAGTTAGTCGCGCGGTACCGTTCGGGAGATGAGTGGGTTTCTTGCGTGCGTGCATGAGCTCCATGTATTCAACTACCCAGTCGTTGAAAGTTGACTGAAGGATCGGCGGAAGGAAGGTGGCAAGCTGCCAGTGCATGATTGTGTCCAGGCTCTGGTTCTCTGCCTCGACGACCTCCATACACCCCTTACCACCGTAGTTGAACTCATCGTACCACACTAGATAATCCCAGTACTCGGTGATGGCGAGGTCCAGAAAATGGAACGCAGGTTTGGTGCTGATGGTTTTCAGGATGTACTGGCTGTAAGCGTAAGCGTTGCCAACTTCAGCCTTCGAAGTCTGCAGCAGCAGCCTTCCTGCGCTGGCAAATACAACGTGCGAGCCAACACGCCGGAACTCGGACATGAGTTGTTGCAGAGCCTTCCGCGACATCATCTGGACGTAGTAGTGCAGGTTGCGATCGAAAAGATATGAGCTCGGGCTCTCCACCCATCGGACCAGATGCTGGACCAGGACATCTGCCATGGTACTGCCAGCCGAGCCGACACAAGCCTCGTGCCACCACCCTCGCACCATCTCTCGAAGAGCAGTGATGCTGGCAGTAGCGAAAGCGTTCTCAGACTGCATGCTCTGGGTCGTATCGTCCAAAGCGTCTTCTTGAGCACCGGCGCCCGAAATGCCAATGGGATCGGCGCCTTCAGCGTCGTTGAGCACCGCTGCTGACAGAATAGTGTTGATAGCAAGATTTTTGACGCTCAGGTCGATGCAGACTGACGAGTAAGTGCCAGGATTGTTGACCGAAGGCATATCGATATTCTCCATCATGCCCAAGATATCATCTTTCTGGTGACCCGCATGATCCGGTCGAGCGTCTTGAGACCACCAGAGAACAATTCGCTCCTTTTGCAAGCGTCGAGCGTAGGCAATGTCGATCAAAAACCGCGGGTCATCGCGTTCAAGATTGCACAGCGGCACATTGCCGTATCTCGAAAACTCCAACAGATGCTGGACCCAAAGTCCGAGGTCCAGATAGTGTCCGACAAGCCTCTTCGCAACGAACGATTGCCATCCCAAAGGCGGCAATTGTTTGTCATGCTCCTTCGGCGCCAGCCTCAACGTTGGCAGGCTCTTTAGAACAGGCAGGTCATGTACCAGCATATTCGCATTCTGCGACTGCAGCACCAGCACTAGCGGTAGGGCTTCTTCTTTCTGAATCTTCTTCACGCTGTCTCCCAGTTCCTGCAAGGCGCGCCTCTGCGTTGTCACTTGGACCGTTTTGAAGTGTACCGCGTCCTGGTAATCAATGATGCTCTGCCATGGCTGCCCTTCGGCTTCGTCGAATTTCCGGTTCAACATGTCCTGATACACACGATCAAAATTTGGCATGCTCTGTTCGCCGCGCGAACGGTTGAGCACAATGATCTTGGCTTCAGGTATAGTAGAGGAGAAAACAGCGTAGATCTGTCTGTCGCTCGTGCTGATGTGATAGATGGCCAGGTAGCTGAGGGAGACGCCGCTCATGTAAGGCCGTTTAGGCGGTGTGGTGCGTAAGGTGGACATGTCGAAACCTTGCTCGAGGCCTTTACCAAGCACACCTTGTTGAGTCTGATCGAACGTGCAGATGCAGCCGAGATCAAGCAGTGCCCGAGTGTTAAGAGGGACTTGCTTCTCGTACACTCCCTCAACACTGGGATGATTGAACAGCATGGCGAGCTTCTCTTCTTCATTGACGTAGACTTGTTCCGGCATAGTGAGCTTGAAGAGATGCGTAGACGGGTGGCCGTTTGGAAGAGTGAAGTTGACCACTTTTTCAGCCTTGACTCCGTCGATTGAAACATCCGGCAAGTCGTCTTCCTTCAAATTCAGGAACACCTGTCGGGGCACGAGCACCTTGAGCTGATGCACTTTTCTGTCAATGAGCACAAACGCCCTGACCTCGCCAGCAGCTTCCGTCTCCCTCAACTGTAAGATCTGCCAGTCCGCTGTGTAGACGAGCTCTGCCTGAGCACGGAAGAATGTGCCAATGGCATCAGTAGCGTCTTGTCTCTTTTCTCCGAACAACTGTCTCCTTCTTTGCCGCGCTTGCTTCTGAATTTTCCACTTCTTCTTTTGATACCGAAGCCAACCTTGGTAGTCTTCCGTGATAGGAGGCATATTCTCGGGAAGTGTATCGTACGGGTTGTCAGGTGCTGGCGGAGGCTCCTCAATCGCCTTACGCTTCTGCGAGTTGACAATCTTTGCTGCTGTCGCAGGCTTGAGTTTTGACATGGGCGTCGAACCAAAGTCTTCCATATCACCAGACGGCCGTTCGTTGGCTTTGTTCGAATCCATCTCGCTGAGCGGCTTTCTCGCGAACACATTTGTCAGTTTGCTCTGTTGGAATTTGTCGTCTTTAGTTCTGATACGGCGCTCCAGCCATTCTGGATGAGGCACCCTAGGAACGGGATTACGGATCTTCTGCAGTGCGGCAGGGATAGTTATCAGCTTTTGCACCACGGAGCCCAAACGTTCCAGGTAATAGTTCCAGTCTATGACGGTCCTAGGATCCATGTCGCCCGGGTCTTCTTTGAGCCACTTGCGCAGGTAGAACCGTTTCACTGATTCCTCGGCGGAGAATATCATGGTTGGAATGGCGCGCTCGGTGACAGGCGCATGTCTAGGGCGCGACGCGATGACGAATTTGCAGTTCAAGCCCTTGTCCTTGACCATCTGCTCGCCAAGGAACTCTGCAAGACGCTTAGCTGTTGTGATGGGAGTTGACTTCTGTGCACCGTACTCCTCCAGCGTCTTTGTCATGCTTTTGTTCTCACAGATGAGATCGATCAGCTCTTCGTCTGCGAGGGTCGAGCCGTGCGAATGAAGTACATCTAACCACTTGTCCGCGACCTTGGCCACCGCTGCGTAAGTCTCAGCAAGTGTAGAGCCCTCCAAGAAGAACTTGAAGATTTGCTGTTGGAAGATCTTGATCAGCTTCAGCTCCCCTCGCCGCTTGACCTCGAAGCCTTTCAACTCGGCCAACGACCCGTCCATGTTGAAAACAGCATAACGCTTTTTCAGATTCCTGTCCGCTTCTTTCGAGGTGGGGAGAATCATAGCTTTGTAAGGTCCGTCCACTTCGAACAGGATGGTGTTGTCACTGTGCGTGTCGTACTTGTAGGTCGAAGGATCTGATAACGTCTGGTACTGGTGATTCGTGAACTTGCCGTGCACCAAGTGATTCAACATAACGCAGGGATAAGAGATCGGAAGCTTCTTGCCGCCCCTCATCTTGAATGAAAAATTCTCAGGAAAGGTGGCGGGGAGGATACACCAGATACCGTCAGTGTCCAGCTCCAGAGGTCGGCCGATCCGCTCGACGAGTTGGCGAGCCATTTGAATGATGCGGGCACCCGTCAGGCAGGTCACACCTGCCATCTCCAACGAGTACCAGCGCGAGCCTTTGCGCATCACATATCCATAGAAGGAATTGAGGATGACCTTGTGCGCCAGCTGGAGCGAGTCAAACAGCACGATCATCTTTTTCGCTTCCTCAACCTCGAGACTGCTGGCTCCAGATTTTTCGAGGTCGGACGCCTTTCCTTTCCACACCTTTTGCTTTCCTTTGAAATCGTAGCGGCGGTCTCTGAAATCCCGGACAGTGTTCACGTAAAATGGGTTCTCTCGTTGGCAGATGATGGCCTCACGCTCGATTGTCTTCGCGTCATGGATCTTGTGGTACACCTTCTTGCTGTAATCTGTCAGGCGCTTTTTGATCGCACTGCTTTGCTCGTCCAGCGACAAGTCCTGGAAGCTGCGTGCGAGGCTGTTGGCATTTCGTCCGGGGAACCTTTCGTTCTCTAGGCCATGACGAATCATATTGTACTCGTCTCGTTTTGCAGGAAGGAACTCTCCTCGCCACGACCATGGCATGCGCCTGTCACACGTCTTGCCGGGGCGATTGAAGTCGCAAGCCGCACATGCTGACTCGTCTATCATGCTGTCAGGCTGCAGTCGGTTGGTCGTCATGATGTTGGGGTACATCGACGCAACATCCAAGTGATATATTGAGGGCTTCTCATGGCGGTAAGGGGTTTCTTTGAGTTGCGTCAGACGTTCAATGATCTGAGCCTTCACGTCTTCATAGTTTTCGACGTCGTCCATCGACTTCTTCTCTTCGACGGTGACCACGAAATGCAGCGCTGCATCGAGATCGTTGATCAGCTCGTCAATGGCTGTGGGATCGACGGCGAAGTTGCAGGGAATGTCGCTCCGGAACACGCCTGCTTCGATACTCTCAACGTGGCCGCCGACGTAGGTTTCAGACTCCAGCAGGTGACCCTCCCAGAAAGCCTCTCGTGGTTGGACGTGTTTGTTGGGAAGGACAATTTCCTTCTGGTAAGCCTGTACCATGAGAAGCATCTCGCACAGCGTGCCCGTGCCCTTGCGCAACACATCATCCGGTCCAAGAGGAATGATGGTGCAAAGCGAGAAGATGAAGGGATGTACATACTTCATGTAGAGGTAGTACGTGGCGACAGCATCAGAAACGGAGTATTCTGCCAGGGTTTGTGGTCTCTCCGAAGCGTACGGAGTCATCAATTCTGGGTCGAGCTCATCAGGATCGTATCCGAGCTTGGCCACTGTTACTGCCTTTAGACCGCGACTTCCCTGCGGCAGGTAGGAGTCTCGATTCACCCACGCAAAGGCATCCATGTGCGCGCAGTACGTAGATTGATAAACATCTTCGCTGTTTTTGCGGAACCCAATCTCCTGGTACATGTCAATTCCGTGCACACTTGCTCGCGCTTCCACAAAAGGCCAGTCGAAAAAGTCACCGTTGTACGTAGAGATGACGGTGGGTCTCGCTTCCTTGATCATGGAAAAAAAACGCTCGATGACTGCCTCCTCATCGGGCTCGTTGAAGATCAGAAAAGGTCCTTCGAACTCAGGCTTTGGCGTGTAGTCGAAGTCCTGAATGTCCTCGCTGACGATCTCGCGGTTGGTGATCAAGAATCCCTGTCCGTCAATCATGTATGAGATCATCATGATCTGATCCACTGCTGAGTCGGGGAACTTGAGGGGGAGTTTCGTCGTTTCGATATCGAATGCCATAACGACCGGATCCGCGAACTGTAGCTTTTCTTCAATGCAGTTGAGAGACACTCGTCCGTGCTTGGCCTCCACGCTGTACCACTTTCCCACTCGAACGTCGACATCGATGGCGACACGCACGTGGTAAGGCACGTCGTACTCGCGAATGTCGACGATGAAATCGCTAGCATCTGCAATCGACGTGTGTCTTCTGTTGTCTTCGGCTTCATCGAACGAGTCAAAGCCAGCGTTTGCGCTCGCAACCTCTGCATAGGTGTCCATCGCGCTGACCTTTGATTTGTTCTTTTCCGCAATCGGCATCAGGCCCCTTCTTACTGCTAGCAAGTCGTTCACATTGGCGAACACAAGCTTAAGAAAGGTTCTCCGATAACCCAGCAAGTGATTCGGCATGCTCAGGTCGTCCTTCTCAACGCGTTCCACGCTCTTCACCATCCCCTCATATCCTCTCTTCACGTACTCCTCAACTTCTGCTTCCTTTCTTTTCTTGACAGCAATCAGGAAGTAGGGATCGTATTCCACGCTGGCCTTGAACGTTCCGCCATTCTCTTCGATGAAGTAGTAGTCCACAGCTGCACGGCCACCGGGCACCTTGGAGTCCTCGAGAGTGGTGCTATGCATGTTGGAGAGCCATCCCACTCGCTGCTTCCCCGCCTCGAACCGCTCGAAGCCTTGGGTCTCGTCAATGCGGTGCGCGAGTCGTGTGGCTTCCAGCCTCTCAGTTTGGTTGGTTGCTTCGGATTGTCGTAGGCTGGAAGAGTCTGTCGTCTTCGCCTTTCGGGATTGATCGTTCATCTGGCCGCGCTGGCCGAAGCGCTGCCGGCCTCCATTTCGTCGTACAGGCATTATGGGAAGTGAGTGGCCGAGGAGGCCGATGAGCGGGAAACTACTTCAGCATCTCGTTTCAAATCGTGAATCGCGAATAGACCTCGAGAAAAAAAGGGCTTGTTGTGGCAAGATGAGTGCTCGAGTCTACGACATGCATTGGCGTCTGAACTCGTGCTGGAGACGCGTTCTTTCGCGTGACCCAAACGCGCTAAACGCGGGACTCGCCGCTGCGGAATTTCTTCGGCTCGAAGTACACCTTGTCGACATCATCGACTTGTCCTGTCCTCATGATTGTTTACAATGGCAGACGACTCAAGACAAAGGCAAGACCTCAGCAAGGAGGCGCTGAATGTTCACCCTGAGAATCGGTCATTCGCTGGGACACAATGGCAGGGTGGCAAGCAGCTGCCCTACAAGGGGCCGGAGAATGCGAACATGATGCCTGGCGGCACCGAGCACACGGCGGGGGGCAAGACGCCTGATGTGACCTTGGGAAACGCGTTTCACGACGGCATCAAGACAGACGATTTTTTGAAGCTGCCAAGCAGACCCTGCGTACGCGATGCACTCATGACAGGCATTGTGGCTGGATTTGCTATGGGCGGGACCCGGGCTATCTTTCGTGGTGGTAGGCTTGAACGCATGAAACGTACGACACCGGCGAGAGCTGATTGTGTGACAGCGACTGTGTGGAAATCTTGCAACTGGGCTGTAGGATCAGCCGGTCTGGGATCCATTGGACATTACCAGTACTGCATGTACCGTCGACATGCCGAGAAAGAGGGCATGATGCGAGCAGTGGACATCTTGAACCAGAAGGAAATGGAAAAGGTGACGCGAGCAGCGCAGAAAGAGAAAGCCAAAGAGGAACGGCGGCGGCTGAAGGACAAGGAGCAAGACGCGCAACTGGCGGCAATGAAGGAATCAAAGGACGGGACAGTGAACGGCACTGGAGAGGGCAAGCCATGGTGGAAAGTGTGGTAGAGTTTCGGGTCCGAGACTGTAAGATACATGCACTGTTGTTGCCTTTATGGCTGTCGAAAAAGTGTTATCTCTCGGACTTGACTGACGCCTTCCCTTTATGCGTGCAGACACCGGCGGCTCAAGGCCTATGAAAAGCGCCGTTACCCCTGTTATACTCTGTGCGCCGCTTCTTCGTTAGCGATGGTCATCTTTCGCGCCGTCAGAACTGGACGAGTGCTTCTGTACAGGGATCGGAATGGCGGACTGTCTTTCAGACGTCTGCTTTTTCTCCTTTACCCCTCCGATTCGCTTTGCCCCTTCAGCTTTGACCATCCGCGTTCGAAGATTATTGACTCATCAGAGGACATTGATGGGCCACACTTTTGCGCAGTTACCCACGCGACCCTAGGCCGGTACTCTTGAGATTCGTTGTCCCTACCATCGAGACGAAGCACTGCCTTCCCGGGTTCCACCGCGGTGATCCTTCTTGCACCACTACGCTGGAACTCCTACATCAGCGCGACTGAAGTCTTACGCACGGCCCCGACAAATTTCATCTCGCCGTAGGCTTGCGATGGTTGCGATTCCGAGTCTTCCGGTGACGACGCTTCCCAGCAGTCTTCTGTGGCTGGCAAGTGTTTGGCTTCCACGAGGTCGGGAGTCGAGCGCAGGTGGACTGTCACCAATCTTCGATTCGCCAAGGAAGCGTAGAAACAAAAATTCATTCCCCGAGCACGCGGGGAATTGCAGTGGCCATGTAAACATCGTAGCCGTGGTTCATGGGGACACCGTTCTGTATCATGTCAAGGTAATGATCACCTCCGGCCAAAAGAGCCTACTCCATTTCTACAAGGCTGCTGCCAACCGTATGATGGACAGTCGTTTGGGTAATGATCGTGTGCGAAGTTTGGAGAATGAACAGACGGAGCTGCGCGAAATAATAGCGCCGACCTTGCCTGCCTCACCATCTCATCTCCACGTCCACTACGTGTGCCAGCATCCGTATGCCAGGCGTCGTTTAAAAGGTGCGACTCACAAGAAGCTCAGACGGCACGTGGGGAATAAGTTTGCCCACATGGGCGTAAAGAATGTACACGCAGTCGCTATTGTGACAGTGTGGCGCCTCCAGGACGCTGCTTGCATTTGATGATCATCGTCCATTGCGCCGCAGCACTTGCGTAGAGCTTTGAGTGTCCATTGCTGGACATGTAATTCACTGCTTGGAGGTAGCATCCGGCGAGACGCGTTTGGGCAAGATCTAAGTGGCCAGTTTCTCGAGGCTATTAAGGGTCACAGACTAAACTACAGTAAACCTCCATCAGTGCACAAACACAAGGTCAGGGGTATAGCCGCCCATACCTTCGCCCCCAACGCCTCGCTCAAAGCAGCACTTATCCCTAACCGTTCACACTCACGCCTCGTTCCCCTGGAAACAAATCACGCACCTCCCCTTCACAACACCTCTGATGCCATGTGCTCGCGCCACCTTGCCCCCCACGCTTCGTCCACCAAACTGCTCACCGCCACGCTCCTCGCCGTGCGTCCCGGGCATCTGCTCCAGCAGACTGTCGACCGCGGCGTCGATATCGTCGATCTTTTGGTTTGAGGGGTGGGTGAGGCTCCGCTGTGCGCGAAGCAGGCAGGGGAGGTGGTAGATGTGGGCGCAGGGAAACCCGAGAAGCGGCGAAGGATCTGTGGAAAGTAAGTTTTTGCGTTTTGGAGCATGCGGCAGACTTGGAAAGAGGAAAGCAGAAACGTACCGTCTTGGGTGAAAGGATCACCACAGGCGGCACAATGGCCAGGCTTTGGCGCCGTGGGGCGGTCAGATACCGATGCCCTTTCGTGATGGGTCGCTTTCTCTCCTCGCGACTTGACGTCACGGGGGGAGACCACGTCGAACTTGACGCCACCTCCGCGCCGTGCCCGAAGAGCATCCAAACCTCGGCCTACCTCACCTCGCAGCACGCTAGCGACGCCCTCGGACAGATCAGCTTGTACACTCCATTCGCGGAGCAGGCCCGCCACGCCTCCGCGAAGACCTTCGATCTCTAACCCCTCAGGAATGCGGCGCACAAGGCTGACGGGGTCAGCGCCGACGCCTCCTTCCTCAAGGAGGCCGCGGATGAACCCTGGCTTGTCCATGCCGTAGTCGAGTAAATCGCCCCATAGATCCTTGTTGTCTCGCGCAAACGCGATCGCTTGCTTGACATCACCGAGTTCGTCGATGATCAGAAAAAGTGCGCGCTTCAGCTGGCCCATCTTCGCCAAGATGTGGATGAGCTCATCGGTATATCGACGCTGCTCACATATTGAAGCCGCGAGGTCGAAGTTGTAGGCACTGCTGGCTTTCAGGAAAGCGTAGAGGTGTGTGCGAGAATAGTCAGCGAAAAGATTGACGGTGAGATCAGCGTGAGGGTCGAGTAAAGCCGGGCCAGCGTCGAGATGAGGTGCAAATTTGCGCCGACGCGGTGCAGCAGAGGGAGCGTTATTTTTGTCTGGGTTATTGCTGGACTCCCAGAGCGCACGTATGTAAAAGAACAGGAAGGGCCGGAAGGCGTGTCCTTTGCGCTCGAGTTGGGCGATGACCGTCTCTGGTGGCACGCCGCCACGGACTGCTTCATCCGCGAGGAGGCGAACAACCTCTGCACTGGCGGTCTCAAGGGTGGACAGAGGGGCTGTGCGCATCTGCTCACGCGTGATCCCCAGCATAAGCAGACCAGGCACATCTTCAGCAGCGGTTGACCCGAGAAGCTTCTCTTCACGCATGACTTCCATGGCGCGCTCTGCGTTGCGAACACGAATATAGCAGCGAAGGGCCTCGCGTGCGCGGCCCTTCGCAAGAAATAGTTTGGCGAGTGATTCAAGGAGAGCATTCCACTCGTCAGTCCCTTCTTCAACTTCCTCGCCGTCGATGCGCGCTTCGACAGCCTTCACCACGGAGTTCAAGTCGAAGCTTACGGAGCCCCATTCTTCCAGAAGAGCAAGGAGTTTTGACGGATTGGCCACGACATAATGCCCGAGCACGAGTTCATACACTGCCCCGGCTAAGCCGGTTGGTGGGATTGAGGGGGTGATTTCGTCGAATTTGCCTGCCTGGGCGAACGTCCAGACCCAGTGTTCCCACCTCGTGCTCGTTCCAAGAACATTGCCAGCAGTCTCGCCAGCTTCTGTCCACTTGTCTTCTGAAACGAGTCGTTGCAGCCATAGGTCCCCAATGCGTCGCTTCTCCTTTTGCGCCGCAGCAAAGTTGTTGGGACCGGGCAGAGTAGCTTGCGAGGTGCTGTCATCGGCAAAGAAGTCTGCCAGACTGCCTCGTTGCGCCCTTGACGGCGTGCTGGGTTCTGAAGAAACGGATCCCACATCGGCGGTCGAGGGGTCTATGATTTCGGGATGGAGATCAACAGTCTCCCATGCTCTTCCAAATTGTCCATGTGTAAGGAGCCAGTCAAGATGATCCGAAAGCTCGCGCTTGACGGCAAGTACGCAGTCATAGGGACTTTGGATGAACAGCTTCAGTCCTGGATCGGAAGCGTAAGGATGCGCATCGAAAGGCTTCTTATTCTCCGACATTGGTGCAATACCGCGGCTGGAGCTTGGAGGCGATGCAATGGCTGTCTTTCCGTTGTCCTCTCTGCCGCTACTGCTCCGGCTCATAACGCTTGCGCCCGAGGAAAACATTCGGCTTGCGTACTTGCCACCCGCCACGTCCCATAGTCCTTCAAACGTCCCTTTGCCCGCACTTTCTGCGGACGCAGTCTTCGCAACTGGTCGAGGTTGAGGTATGTATAGCGTTTCGAGGTGATAGTCCTGCGAAGCGAGGGACTCGAAGCGAGACATTGGGAGCTCGTCCACATCCACCTCCTCGCCCGAGGCGACACTGATCAGGCGCAGCTGCGGAGCGAGGCTAGTTTGACGATGTGATCGACCCTTTCTAGGGGTACCTGCAGCGTTCAAAGGCTTGTCGTCGTCATCTCTTGTTCTGTACGCCAAAATAGCCATGAGGGAGGGCGTGTAGAGCGAGATGCCAGAGACAATGCAGTCACGGAATTGCAGCTTGTGGATAATGTCCGCACTGCCGACCTGCTTCTTTCCGCCAGCACTTGTGCCACCTTCGTGGACGTGTAAAATCCAAGCAGTATCTCCCCAGCCTACAACGAGCTTTTCGACGTCCTTATTCGTCGATGGGTTTCCAGCTTCCCTTTGCGAGCCATGGGCTCTCTTGCCCGAGCTTTCTTCGTCGGCCTCCAAGTACCTTTCGTCGATCCACTCGGCTTTGCTTTTCCATACGCCCGCCATCTCCTCCCAGCCCTTCCTATTTGGCCTCCCCGCATGTGCGATCCGCCGCCATGCAACGTCTTCACCTTCGTCTGTTCCCAATTTTAGGTGTGACCGCATCACCTTGATACCCTCTTCATTCACCCAAACCATCCATTTTCCGCTTAGACTCCACTTGATTGTCCCGATCTTGCCCTCACCCGAGTGCAGAACTGTGTCTTTCCCCCGGTCTCCTCCGCCGCCCAAACCTATGCTACCTAGCCATCCGGACGCCGCAGCTGCCGCTGAGGTCGTGTTCGCATCTGCGCTGACTCCAGCCTTCCCCCCGACCGTCAGGATCAGGCTCCCTGCCAAGCCGCCAGAAAGGTAGGTCCGGTCGTTTCTATAATCTGGACTTAAAGCCACTGTCTGTACGGGTCGCGCAAAGTTGCGCAACTGAACGTCCTTGGGATCGACGAGGGAGGAAATGCAGACATGTCCGTCCAGAGAGGAGGTCGCTATATATATTTGATTGGCAGGGACGTTAGGCACGGCGTTGGGCTGCGGTGGACGGGAGCTTCGCGAGGACGATGGCTGGTGTCGAACGGACGGGGCAGGCGACGCGGCTGCAGTATTGCTCTCTGCGCGGCTGTGTGTGTTTTGATGAGGCTTCGGGGGGAGGGGAGAGATCGATATGCTGGTGATAGTCGCGGAATGGGCGTGGTAGGTCCTGAGCGGCTGCAGCGAGGGGAGGCTCAAGATGTGGACGTTGCCGTTGTGCGTGCCCAGGACCATCTTGTCTCCAGCGACTGCGAAGCTACTTGTCGAGTCGCCATTGCGGTAGACGTTGGCTAGGCTAGCCGTCAGCTTGGTATACTTCAGCTTAGGCTCCTCCTCGTCCTCCTCATCCTCGTCGCCTTCGTCGTCGTCTTCGCCCCCGCTATGCTCGCATGTCTTGACGGCGTCATCGTCGGTCTCAACTTGGGGAACAGCTGAGTCGTCCTGGGATTGAACAGCTGTGAACTGATTCTCCGTCGAGGGGAGGGCGGCGGACATGATGGGGGCATCGAGGAGGCGCGGCGGCCGGTCCAGCTCCGGGCGAGGGCAAGCTCGCGCGTGCAGACGAAAGTGGACACGCTTTGGGTGGAAGAGTGGGGGGAAGTCGCTGGGCGGAGAAAGTAAAGACCGCGGTTTGCTCGGGAGTTGGTGATGGAGGGCGCAACTGGTCGAGCTATTGGAGGGAAGCTATTGCGGCTCCGTCCGCCGGGACATGTGGGGCAGCGTCGTTCCAACTTGCACGCGATCAACACGTCGCTCGCCTGCAGCATGGTGATACACCTCCGTGATGCGTTCCAACCGCAATTAATATATTCCGATCCCCCTGCGACAATGAGTCCGGTACGTCCTTTTGGAGCCGGTGTTCATGCAGAGCCGTAAGTTCATATATGTGCCTGGTCCTTCTCCGCCCCAGGCTATCCTGTTTTCGCATACCCGCGCTTTTTTCTGAATATGCTCTCACTTCCTCTTCTCTCTCTCTGCGCAGGGCTTGCCCTCGCGATTGACCACCTGGGCGTCGACTGGTCGTCGCTTCTGGTCGAAGAACGTGCAGGCGTCGAGTACAGCTCCGCCGATGGCACCGTGCAGCCCCTCGAGAACATCCTTGCGGATGCTGGCGTCGGCACCGTGCGCCAACGTATCTGGGTCAACCCGGGGAACGGAGACTACAATCTTAACTACAACTTGGAGCTTGCTCAGCGCGCACAGGCCGCGGGCTTAGATATCTACCTCGACTTCCACTACAGCGACACTTGGGCCGACCCTAGCGACCAGTACACCCCGGCCGCGTGGGAGGATCTGAACCTCGACAATCTCGCCTGGCAGCTCTATAACTACACTCTGGACAGTCTCAATGCCTTTGCCTCCGCCTCTATCAAAGTCGGCAGCGTGTCCATCGGGAACGAAATCACGCCCGGACTCCTGTGGCCCCTGGGCAAGCTCTCCAACGATGACGGGCCTTACAACGCAGCTCGTCTTCTGCACTCTGCCAGCGCCGCTGTCAAAGACTCAGGTCTTTCTCCAACGCCCTTGATTATGCTCCACCTGGACGACGGCTGGGAGTTCGAGACGCAGCAATGGTGGTACGACCAACTGCTAGAACAAGGCCCTTTCACCGAGGCCGACTACGACGTCCAGGGCGTCTCCTACTATCCGTTCTATAACGCAGAAGCAACGCTTGCGGCTCTCAAAGAGAGCCTGACCAACATGCGCGAACGCTATGGCAAGGAGGTGTGGGTCGTGGAGACGGACTGGCCGACCAGCTGCGACAACCCGGAATATGCGTTCCCTGCCGATATCGCAGACATTCCGTTCTCACCCGAGGGACAGAGGGAGTTCATTCAGAGACTTGCAGACGTGGTGGATTCGTCGGGTGCGAACGGACTGTTCTATTGGGAGCCGGCTTGGATCAACAATGCTGGGCTTGGTAGCAGCTGCGAGTGGGTGCCAATGTTCGATGATACAGGAAAGTCAATGGGTTCGCTTTCGGTATTTGGAGAGATCTAAAGACACATGTTGTAAGGATTGAGGTCAGGTTCGAGTGCCGTGCTCCCTAAACAAGCACCGTCGATGCCGCCAACCTGGTAACTTGTCAAGCGATTCGTTGTCGTCTTGCGTCGGGATTGAGTGAGGGACCGCATCACCTTTCGCACGTCAAGAGAAAGTAGCTCATCAACCCCATCATTCTGCGCTCAAGATACTCGTGCAGCTTCGGGGTTTTTTTGTTTTTGGCGACACTGGCTCGATTCATACCAGAGTCTGCAAGGGAAGCCGTCACCCTCACAAGGGAATCAGCACTAGCAGGAAGAATGCAGGGTAGATTCGCCATGCGTCCGAAACAGTTCCCCAAGACTTGTTGCTTTTCTTCTGGCCAGACACGATAGCCTTCTACGACCTGAGTAACGGGGCCCTAGAAAATAGAAGTCTCTCCCAACCGGTTTCGACTAGGGACCTCATGATCATCATTGTGTCGTGATAGTGTTCAACAATTACAGTCATGCGCTCTTCCAGCTGAGCTAAGCCAAATCGGTTGTTAGAAGACTGGCAGATTCTCGGATCTAGAGATTGGGAAGTTAATCACGGGCGGCAGTAGTAAGTTTGGGGGAGGAGTACGAAGCCGGGGAAAGCGGTTACAGTCAGACGCACCGCGGCTGGGAGTCTTGTCTTGCTTTGCACAACGCAATGAAGAGACATTAATTCCCGAATGTTCGGAATGCTCCTTGTAATTTGACGTTTACAACGTGTTGCTCTCCAGCATAATATTCCAATTTTGCTTGAGATGATGTGTTTGTCTACTACTTTAATGCGCCCAGCCACCTGTCGAATGCAGTAAATTGGGACAATCCAAGGCCACATGTTGAGTCGATAAGCGAGCAGCCTTAAGAAGCACGTCGATGAAACCTTTTCCATTCTCGTCTTCGTAAATATCAGTTGTCTTCGGAGACTGACTACTTTGAGATCGATGAGCGAATGTCTGTCTAGCACTGAAGCAGTAAGTCAACCTCTACTCTCAATCCATTGCACTCGGATGTCTGAAGAGTCGCACCGAGAATACTAGTAATGTCTTCACATCATAACGGAGTCTTTGAATAGTCTGCACAAGCTGCCATCATCCGGATCCTAGCCGTCCGCACAAGCCAGGCGTCTTCTCGACATACCTGCATGTTCAGAGAGAACCTCACCGGTGATGCTCCGCGGGCAAAATTGTCTCAACGTCTCGCGTGTCAGCTTTGCGAATTATTACTGGTCCCACCGAGGCTAAGTAACGTCAGATTTAACTATCTTCTCTATCGTCGTCTGTTTATTGAAGCAGCCGGTCAAGAAATTAGCAAAGCTCGAGGGTCGATTGAGATATTAGCAGCAGCTTTTGTAGAAGAGAAGACTAGCCGTGACTTACAGTCATTGTAATTGCTCTGCAACACCTTTTCTGCCTAGAAGTTATTGAAGCAAACCTTTGGCGCATTGCCTGAGGCCTATGGTAGACCTTAGACGAAAAGCAAGAGAAATAGGGAAAAGTACTTATAACATAGTTGATCTACCGACAGGATGTTCCTATCATTCTTTGTGATTTGAAGACCGCAAACTGTATAGGTCACGACAAAGGTTTAAAACCTTAAGTCCGCTAGGCTCTCAACATAGCTTAATGCGAACCTGTCCAGCGCAAAAAATTGTCTGTGCTCGAGTCGTTTCGTAGACGATGCGAGACCTCGTTTCTGGCCGTTAGCCAAACAGCGCAACACTGTGCAGCAGAGCGTCTGAGGGTGTATGCATCGGCCGGTGCTCATGCCCCTTGAAACACGATCTCGAAGAAAAGTATCCGCGCCTTACGGCGTTGCGACCTCTTTACATCTTAACACCGATCGCAGCACCTGTGTTCCATTAAAAAGCTTCAGTTGAATTATGCGCAAATATATTGCTAATTGGATGTGGCGGCTCTTTTAAGACCACATCGCGGGAAGAATGGCCAGCGCAAGTCAACTCATACACGAGAGGTCCAGAAGACCAGGCAGTCGACCTCTGTTGTGCAAAGCTGCTCTTTTAGGCATCGGCGACGTCCAGTCAAGCCGCTGCATGGGGCAGAGTTGTGCATACAGAGTTCGAGCAAGACCGTCCGAGCACCGGAGATGGGTCTTTAGCCGTCCGTATTCCGGTTTATGGGAAGATTCTTAGCGCTTTGACGAGCGCCAGTGTATAAAACAGCAAATGGGCTCTTTACATCAACAGGGGTCGAGGAGAAGAACAGATAAGCTGCGCTTTTGCCTTAGTAGACTATAGGGAATCGAGCCAAAAGGGTAAGACGGGCAAGTGCGTAACAAGATCGAAGTACGGGCTGACAGTCTCGGGGAATTTTTACGGGAACCTTGACCTCCGAGTAGTGCCTCTCAAATTCGAAAGGTCAACGGAATGAGCATTAGGCAGAACGGTGAGCAACCCAGGTTTGCATTCGCATTACCTCTTGCTGAAGCCGAGTCATGAAAACATCGAACAGCATCGCTCGTCTGACCACAACTGCGACATGAAATGCTCACTGCCAGTCTCCGTACCGCCCAAGCCTACGTTCGATGGGGGATTTGAAGAGTACCAAGTTAGATGTCGTCGGGCGATATCAAATGGACATGAATTCGATCGTTTCCCCAAGCCCTGTTGAACCTGATTGCATGCTTGTCCACGGTCTGCCATGTGAGTTGTCAAGCTGGCCAAAGGCATAATTCGAGATTAGCAAGAGCCGCTATAGCGTCGCAATCATGACGCTTTGTTGAGGTAAAGTACCTCAAGCCTGCGGTGATGGTGCAACAAGCGGACCATTGCGTCTTCTGCGGGATGCAGCACGCTGTGCGATGTAGGGGATTACCGTCTCGCAAGAAGTAGGTACTCTCAAGTTGTCCGACGACGTGCAATCAAGAGCGGCCAGCAAACTTGGCTCTGAGAATTCCTTCACACTGCTCCGCCGTGTGATCCGGGATCATTCAGGTGCGTTTCCTCTTCGCAAGGTGTTATCAACAGGCAAACGACCAAGCGTACCATGGGTACAGTTGGCTGCCAACAAGGCTTGAGATGGAAGGATGTGAGAGGAAAGAGATGATGTGCCTAGAAAGAAGTGGAGCTGGTATGGCACTCGAGCATTCTGAAAAGTGTCAGGTCGTACGTAGGGTAACGTACTTTCAGGCAGCTGCAACACTGTCGTCTGTCGAATTAGCAAGAGAGTAGTAGGGACAGCGGGGAAGCAGGCACGGGTGCACGGCCCCGCGGCGAGCCGTGACTACTTGACGGGAAACGCGAGCTCAAGGTACATATAAAACCACAACCGCACCTTCCTTGTCAAGAAGCTACGCCGCTGCACAGCACGGCAATTCACTCTCGTAAGCTTGCCACCAACCAGATCTGAGAATCTGCCAGTCTGCTAACAATCAATTTAGCTTAGCTCAGTTGGAAGAATCACCTACGAAAACTCACACAAATAGAAGAGGTAATGTAGTTACTTAGGTAATTTCTCTATGAGCCGTGGAATCTTTCCTACCCGTTCCGCATGGTACATGTTGGCAAATCCGTCGCTTCTTTGCGAGACTATCAAAGTTACAGGGAAAGGTGATTTGTTCACAGAGAGGAGAGATGTATATCGTGGGAGAGCTGTGTGTAATGAGGTGTCAAGGTACGGTATCATGAAAGCAGCCAGGCGCCGCAAACCTCTGCGTCAAAGCTCCAGTTCATCCCGAGGCGTCTCCCCGTCCGCCGTGCCATCTCCCGACGCTGCATCTTCCCGCGCGCTCGTGCCTCGACCATCAACAACATGCAGGCAGCATCACGATACTTGGTGTCAGCCTTCTAAAGCTTCCGCAAAGTCTCGTTGTCGAGCTCGAACGTATCAGCACCAAAGTAAGGCGTCCAGCCGACCGCCCGCTGCAGGCGCTCATCGGCCCTGACAAGGTGCTCTTTCGTAAAGGTGCAAGGCTTGCCATGTTGTTCGCAAGGCTCGCACTGCGCTTTGCCTCGGACCTGTTTGCAGTTCGACCTCGACTCGCCCTTACCCTGCATGAGTGTTAACAACGAAGATTCGTTGAGAATCACACCGATACAGTGCGGCTTACAATGAGACGGTTCGCAAAGCAGGCATCACAAGAGTGGTGAAAAAAACGCGGCGAGCTGAGCGATGGAAGGCATCCTCCAGAGCTGTAGGCCACAGAAATCGGTCGGCGCCGTGCCTCCTGACGTGGCCTTTCAATAGCTAGCTTGTACTTGAGACTTTCCCGCCGTTAGCCCTCTCCCGAACGTGGGCTACAGCGTTTTGCCCGGCTTCAGGCAGAGCACGTGAAGACACATTTCTCTGGACGAATTTCTGATCATCCTTTGAGCTCCCAAGGGGGTAGCAAGATTCAACGAGCTTGGTTGCCTAGCTCGTCGTAGTAGCCGTTCTGGCTGGAAGTGACCAAAGTCGTGTTAGAGGACACACTGCTGGACGATCTGAGAGTAACAAACTACCTTGCCTGTTCCAGGCCAAATAGGAACAGATTCATTGCAAGATAGCGCAATCACTTCCTGGGCAGCTGAGGAAAACGCACTGCCGTGTAAGTCGATCGTAAATTCTTCCCCTCCGCGGTAGCCGCAACACGGCAAAGAGATAATAACTTGCGGAGAGAAAATCGTCCACTGCGCGGAGAAAGCCAAGCTAAGTCGGCGCTGTGAACACTGTACAAAACAGTTGATACGGTCGGCCGGATCCTGCATACCAAGGAGTTGACAGGCTGTGGCCGAAAAAGATGTCAAGTCAGCAAAGCTCGTCGGGAAAACCCCTATAAGACAAGCTGCCGCAGCGCCGCTCACCAACCCCCGCGAGAAAAACTGAGGGGTCTTATTGTTTGCAGGATATGTATTTCCATCAATCACATTGTACAGCACCACACAACCCGCAACAAGCGTGGTTGGGCGAGCTAAGCCGCGCAAAGCACGGTTTCACGAGGTTGGAGTTGAACCTTTACTAAGGTCGGCAAACCACACCCTCTCCTTAGCTCAGTTGGAAGAGCGCATGACTGTAATTGCTGAAAATCGTCACGATGTAATCGTGATCATGAGGTCCCTGGTTCGAACCCGGGAGGGGAGACATCTTTTTTTGAAGTCTTTTTATAGCACATTGATTGGGCTGGCTGGCGCTGGCTGTGGTGGGTGCTTTGGTGGGGCAGACAAGACGCGCGATTGTTGGTCGCCGTGCGGCTGCAGCAGGTCGAGCAACCGCTTATAAGACACGACGATTTTTTAGTCTTCTACAGTGATGGACAAGGCTCCTCGTAGGATAGCTACCTTGGTAATTTAGATCATAGTAGTAGTCAGTATAGGCACAGCGGCAGGTGATGTTGAAGACGGCGAGAGCAAGTTAAGATAGCGAAGGTGTGGGTGCATGCTGCGTAGGAGGTGGCTACGAAAGCAGGAACGCTGCATCGTACAACTTTTTAGCTTCGGCCCTGCTTTCTCCGTCTGCTTTTGCTCACACCTTACTCGATTACCTACCTAGGTCTTCGGTCACCCCATCTCGCTCAGTCGAGAATGCCACCCGCTACGACACGGCGATAGCGCCACACAGAGACCAGACGAACGTCCCCGAACAACACGCGGATTTGTGCACAAGAGCGCGTAAAAGCGAGCCGGACTGAGTCGACTGTGGTATAGACGCTCGAATGAGCTTGAGGTAGGTCTCCATTTCTACCTAGTGTAGGTACATACTCTGCTGCCCCAAGATTGAAGGCATTTGGTTTTACTCTCCTTTTGCGGTCGACTCGGCTACCCTTGCCATAGCACCGGGGATTGTGGTCCGGTGTAGGTGAGCCACGAGACTCACGCGCTCCTCACGGCGATGCTGCTGGCAACGAGACGGCAACTACGACTGACTACCGGAGTTTAGTCACGCTCACCTCAAATCATGGATTGGGCAAGCGCGACACCACTTCGCAGGACTGTAGGCTCGAGCGCAACGGCCTGTCAGTAAGTACTTCAGTAGCTGCGTCCCGTATAGTAATGGTCCTTTCTTCAAGACCACTCAAGCACACAGCAGCGGAAGTCTCCCATTTCCGGGGTGAGATGACGGTGTGTATCTTGAGGCCGACAATTTTATATCAGTACCATGGACATTAACTGCAAAATCTACACCATCTCCGCCGTCCCCGGTGTGCTCGAGAGCCGTCCCATTTTCCAGCCTCCGGATCCCAATGATCCCAACCTCCCCGAAATCCTGCCGGAGCCCGGCTTCGACTTCGCGGACCTGTCTCCCGTCGAGTCGCCGCGCAAAGAAGACGGCTGGGTCGTCGGGTCATCGTGATCAACGAGATCGCCCTTGATTCAGCAACCGACGAGCACGGGCAAGCCGACTTTCGTGGGGGCTGTGGGGGAGATATCGGGGGCGGAGGCGGCGGAGATTCTGGAGTCGCAGTTGCGCAAGTTTTTCCAGCCCCCAAATAACGATTATAGTGATATCGCTGTGGTGCCCACCCCCAACGAGGGGCGCAAAGTCCAATATCTACTGACCCATAGATATTTTGGTGAGCCGCCCGAGTGGGTGCTGAAGAAACATGCTGAGGGATGGCTTGCAACGAAGAAGCCGGGGGAGGCGGAAGAGGGAAAATGCCCCGTGGTCGGCAAGAAAAGTCTTTTCGTGTGCGAGGACGAGGTCATGGAGGAGAAGCGCGAGCGTTGTGAGGGGTTGAGGGATTGCGCATTAAATATTTCTATCTGGTTAATATATCAGAGGGATTGGTATTGGAAGTTTGATAGATGTAGTTGGCGGTTTGCTTGCGCGTAGCGTCAGTGTTACCAGCCATTCATCTCCTGTCGTTGAGCCGTCAGAGTGTAGAATTTGTTACACATTCGCAGAGCTGTTCCGGGCTTCCTTACAGTCTCCTGAAAATGAGTTCTGCACTCGAATTTACACTCGAAAGTACAATGATGCAGGAATGTCCGACTCTCGTGTTACCTACCATAGTCCTTCCTTAATCATCGAACTTCTATTGACAGTCTTCTAAGTTGATCGTCTCCAACAACTCTAGTTTGGCAAGCTACTTTCACCAGCTGTTTCGTGTTCGATCCACATAGGTTCACTCGTTTGCTTGACAACGTATGTTTTCGGCCTGCCAGGAAGCTGCTACTCGTCGAGCTAAGGATGCCGCACTCAACCTCTTCGAGCTCGTCGTGGGGGGGAATTTTACCAACCCGAGCATGCTGTGTTGCTGGCGGTTGCAGCTGCATTGCCGACGCTGGGACTTTGACCCTTGACTAGCTCTCGTAAGTCACGTGATATTCGACATGTCAACACCAATGTTGTGCATAGCTGCTCGCAACTTACTGTGATTCTTGCTAATGCCTGAAGCGATTATGTAACTAATCAAATCATCCTTTGTCATTGAGATCTTGAGGCGCGTGGTTCGATCACGTGTTCGAGGAATTTCTTTTTGGACTTGTTACTGTTGTGATGAGGATTGCCAAGGCAGCATGCCTGTCATGTGACTCTGCGATCACATGACCTGTGAAGGGTCTTCATCTCGTCTCTGTGTAGCTCGCATCCATAGATTATGCACTTTCACACCAAACTCTGTGCACAACAGGTTATAAGCCCGGCTGCTTCTCAAGCAGAGCTGTCAAACTATATTAGAGGATAGTGCATCCCTATAAGAGTGTAAATTAGCATCTAAGAGGCCAAAACTCCAAGCATAGGTAACTAAGAGATTAAATTAGCCAGGGACAACTAGATCCTAAAGAAGGGTGCCTTATACTTAGCATAGAGGACTATGCTTGAGGGTGCTCTAATTGAGAAGGATTGTTTAGGCTATGTCTTCTACAACATTGACTAGGAGGACAAGATCTCCCTACTAGTCTAGGAGACCAATAAGCCTCAATTAGTGTTTAAAGAAAGAGCTAGAGAGTTCTACAGGAATAATGCTATAGTATATAGCATCATTATGTCCAGACTACATAAGAGTATAAGACTAGACTTTAGCTCTACTAGGAAGAGCTCCAAGGACCTAATTGACACTATCTCTATAACCTACAGGCCCACTATTACTGTAGACATCTATAAAGCTATTAGAGCCCTCAACTCTATCAAACTCTATAGATCTAACACTCTCAAATACTGTGAAACCTTCTAGTACTGCCTTTAACAGCACAAGACTGCCGTTAAGCAATATGCCTAAGCTAATCAAGTACTAATCTTAGAGCTTGCCCTTCTAAGAATCTACATTAACATTCTCTTTAAGATAGGTACAACCTAGCATAAATAGCTAAGGAGCTAGAGGCACAAATACAAGCCCGAGAGTGTGTCCTTTAAAGAGATAGTAACATCCCTAAGAAGGGAGAAAGCACTAATTAGCTACAGGTCCGGCCCCTAAAACATCTTAGCAGCAGCACCCTAACAGAAGGTGTCTAACAATTAGGAGCGCTGCACACAGTGCAGGCACAACTACACTAATGCAGACTGCTACAAGCAGCACCCTAACAGGGCCCTAAAAGAGTAGAAAGCTAAAGGAAAGAACAACAACAAAAGTAGTAAGAAGCCGCAACACAAGGCTATAGCAGCAATTAACAAGAACTACTCGGACTAAGAAAGTAACAGTAACACATCCTCTAGTTTCTTATTGTTAGCAATTGCTTAGCCTAATCGTAGCTCTCCCTTTGCAGCGGCCTCTACTAGAATAAAGAGCCTATCCTCTAAAAGCATTATTTATAACTCTAGCTCTTCCTTCTACATCTTCAACAACAAGTCCTAGTTCTCTAATCTCAAGCCTATAGAAAAGCCTATAACCTTCTCCTTAGCTATTAGACAGTCTACAATCACCTATAGTAGAACTGTAACTATCTTAACAACTCTAAAAGGCAAACAGAGTTCCCTCAAGTTTAAGGACTGCCTCTACTCCCCTAGGTCGCGCTACAGTCTTGTCTCTGTAGGAAGAATAGCCTCTAAAGGAGTTGTCCTTAATAAAGAGAACAATGTCCTCGTTAGGAAAGGCATTAAAGTTGCAGCTGTTTCCTAGGTCAACTATGTCTATGTCCTAGCCTATACAAGAGCTATAGAAGGCAAGACTCCTAGAGACTCCTAGGCTATTACTGCTCTAGCTTTTGCAAAGCCTAAAGCAGACACGACTAGATAGCACTAAAGACTTGGACATTTAGGCAACAAGATCCTTAGCATTACTAAGGACCTTGCTACAGGCCTAGAAGACGTTGACACATCTACCCGTAGCTACTATAAGACATACAAGCTCTCAAGATCCTAGAGAGTTGTCTCTAGGACCTACAGAGTAGTCCTAGAGAAGCTATTAGATAAAATCCACATTGACACTGTTGGACCTATTGAACTAGCAGGGAGTGAAGCATTGAGATTCATCTTCATCCTTACAGACAGCAGAACCAAGTTCCATTAGGCCATCCCTGCCCAATCAAAGAGCTAAGGACCAGAAGCAATTAAGGGCTTCATCACCAGGCTAAGAAATGGGTACAACAAGGTGCCCAAGATCTTCTTTACAGATGGAGGGGGGGAGTTCAACAACAAGGAACTCATCCTTATAGCTAAACAGCAAGGGATCCGCTAGGACATGTCCGCTCTATACACTCTAGAACAGAACGGAGTTGCAGAATCGGCTAACAAAGTCATCATTGCTAGAGCAAGATCCATGATCTTAGACTCTAGAATGCCCTAGCACCTGTAGCCCTTAGCAGTCTAATACTCCTGCTACATTACTAACTATGTAGGCAACATCTCT
>JAWXCT010000095.1:4589-17398 GCA_034509035.1 Saxispiralis lemnorum
TCACCTCCCTCACATCAACATAATAATCACTCTTCGGATCATCAAATCTCTTCTCCCCCAACTCCGCCCCCCCATCCGACGGCAACGACGGCAGAATCAGCACCGCCGCCGCCGACGTGTGCGTGCGCCCCTTGCTCTCCGTCGCCGGCACGCGCTGGACCCGGTGCACGCCCGACTCGCAGCGCAGCGCGCCGTACGCGCCCGGCGTCGCGACCTCGAGCACCGCCTCGTACACGTGCGCGCTGCTGCCGCCGCCGGCCTCGGCCGTGTCGAGCTTGAGCGGGCGCGCTGTAAGCCCGTTGCTCGCGCAGTAGCTCTCGTACATGCGCAGCAGGTCGCCGGCGAAGAGGGCCGCTTCGTCGCCGCCGGCGCCGGGATGGATTTCGATCAGGCAGGGGAGGTGGGCGAAAGGGTGGGTGGGGATTAAGCTCGTTTTGAGGGCTGTGGTGGCGTGGGAGATCTGTTCGCGTGTGGGG
The DNA here is from genome assembly GCA_034509035.1 of Saxispiralis lemnorum. Taxonomy (NCBI): domain Eukaryota; kingdom Fungi; phylum Ascomycota; class Dothideomycetes; order Mycosphaerellales; family Aeminiaceae; genus Saxispiralis; species Saxispiralis lemnorum. The sequence continues at coordinate 5,066 of JAWXCT010000095.1, forward strand.
GCGACGTCATTTTCGGCGAGTTCTTGGAGCTCCTTGTCGGGGGATTTGAGGAGGGTTTGGAGTTCGGAAAGCGCGGAGTGCGCTTTGACATATTCTTTTAGGGCGTTTGTGGTGTTTGATAGCTCGCCGAGTCTCTTCGCTGCTCGTGCATCGAAGTCATTGGCGAGTTTGTCCCCAAGAGAGGCATGCTCTTTTGCGATGGCTCGCGCGCGCGAGAGGATGGCGGGAGAGAGGCCATTGTCGGCCGTCGCGGTGGACTGTCTGCGGATCGCGGAAAGAAGGCGAGGAGGCCTAGCGATGCGGCCGAGACATCTATTACATATCCATGTTAGGGTGGACATGTCGTGCGAAACGTCGGAACGTTCGACGCTGCAGAGAGCTGCAGCTTGCGAGGGCAGGAGGGTCTTGGCAGTTGCTTGCAAATCCTCCTTCCTCTTTGGACCAGAAGTGGGGTTATGGGGCCTTGTTCTTTCTTCTTCTTGCATCGAAACATGTCAAGAAGTGGCATGAATGTTAAGGTTGCTCCGCCTGGAGGGCTGTTGGATAGCGTTTTCACACCATGAGGATCATAGTTGCAGCGCATGTGGTTGTGGAAAAATGATTCAAATATCAATTTGGCGAAAAATGATCAAGCCAAAGTACTGTGGGACACCACAGGACTTAATCATCCTCCCGGAACAACTCCGTCTTGAAAATCTCCAATTTCACACTCCTCGCCCGCCCCTCCTCATCGAGCACAAAAGCAAATCGATCATACGCCAAATTCCCCCACGTCGTCGAATCGACCGAAAACCATGTATCGCACGTGGGCACAACCCCAATAAAAGGCTCCGCAGTCGGAAAATTATTAACCAATCTATACGCCGCCTCCGACGTCCCATTCCCGCGCTCCGTGATCAACCCCGCAGGCTGCAAGATCTGACTCGTAGCTGCGATGCCGAGGCCGAGCTGAATAGCGCTGGTGCCGTTGTTGATCCAGTCCGTGACGCGGAGGCCGGGCTCGCCGGGCGTCGTCGAGAGGGTGATGCTGCTGTTGAGGCCGTGCGGTGCGCGGTATGTGCCGGCCAGTTTGATGGAGGCTTCGCGTTTGGCGGCGTGTTCGAGGAGCGGGATGAGGTTGCTCATGATTACTTTGCTCAGGGGCGCGTAGGCGGAGGTGATTGTACCCGCGGTGAGGATCGAGAAGCCGACGTTGTATTCTGGGATCAATGCGAGGAGCGCGTGATATTCTACGACGTCGCCGCCTTTGGTGTAGATGTCCACTATGCGCTGGGCTTCAGTTTGGTTGTTGTGGCGGAAGATCTCCCACGGCCGACCGACTGAGCCATAGAAGGAAGCCGAGTGGCTGACGGGCTTAAGCCAGGCCCGAGTAGTGGTGGGGTCTAGGAGGGATGAAGAGAGGATTGAGCGGCCGACTTGCGACATGTCATTGGCGGTAGAGAAGAAACCGCCTTCCCTTTGGTCGGTTGTTAGCGCAATGGCGACAATTCCAATAATGCCGTGCGAGAACTTACGGTGCTGACTGCCCCCATTCGTAATCCCACTGCGGATCCTGGATAAAGATGTCGCTAAACATGTTCGGAATGACACCCTTTGAGTCTTCTTGCGGTCTGGCGTACGTGGTTCCGTTCAGACCCAACGGCTCTACCAATGCAATCTGGAAGAGCTCGGTGAATTTGCATCCCACGATCGCCTCGACGGCGTAAGCAAGGATCTGGAAATTGGTGTTTGAGTACACAGGCGTCGAGTACGGAGCAACGACCGGTCTCCTAGTTCTGGCCGAAGCGAGAAACTCCTCTCGATTGCAGAGCGTCTGGTTGAGAGCACAGGGAGGAATGTCGTCAGGTTCCAGCGGCGGCAAACCCGCACTAGCTGGGTTTGTAATTTGAAGAAACAGACCAGTGTTCGCCAGGTCTCGAGGTAGGCCCGATAGCTGGCCGGCAAGAGCTCCAAGCGTGATATCGTCCCAAGCGACGAAGTTGGACGGGTCCTTCTCGCCTGCCTCGGCTTGCTGTTTGAGCTCAGGTAAGACGTCGGTGATACTCACGTCCCAGTATGTGTCTCCAATCTGGTTGAGCAAAATGTAAACTGTATAAAGTTTGGAGACGCTGCCGATGCGGAAAATGGAATCGCCGTCTACATGCTGGGTGCCCCTAGTGCTGTTTCTGATGTCGCCCGAATTGTACCACTCAAGAAGAGGCTCGTTAGAAACTGTGTCGAAGACTTGAACGGCCATGGCCGTACCATTGTCGATGGGGATGGTGGCTTCAAGTTGCGGATTCGACAAGGCATTGTCAAGGGCGCTTGTTAGGTTGTCCAGATCATCAGCGACGGAAGGGTCTGTATGGAGAGACGTCGGCGCTGGAAAGATTGGACCTAGTAGAGGACAGAACTGTTGGTGGAAGGCCTGTCCAGCGACGACCTGCGAGGTCAGCAGAAGAGCAAAATTCGCGGTCAACATGTTTCGAAAAGCCATTGCAATGTTGACTGAGCGTTCCGGATCTCGAGAGACCCGGACGCGCACTCTTTTCAATTGATCGAGAGGCCATTGAGGAATACACTATCCTCTAACCGGTTTGGGGGGTTTGCAGCGCTGTTTTGTAGAAGTGGTGTGCAGGTCCGTGGTACGAGATTGAGGACCTCAGCTGAGCCTCGCTTGAAGCCGTGCAGGAGTCGCGCTTTGTCGATAGCAGCCAAGCGATTCGATGACTGCTCGCGTCACTTCGTAAAACTGCGGGGCAGCCATGAGAGCGGGCTTTCAATAACCATATATCACCACTTTACCACACAAGGCGCAGTGTGAAATGATTTCCACATTATTGCCTACAGCGTCCGCATGACGTTCCCACTCGCACTACGCCTCTCCTTTGCCTTGAAGCCTTGCTCCTTCGCATCGCCTCTGCCACTGCAATTGCCCCCCTTGCGATCGGACTGTCGAGCTCCGCCATTCTTTGGGTTCTTGGCCGGGGCGAACGAGATCTCTTTCTCGCCGACGGCCTCTCCACCGCCTGCATGACGTTTGCGCCTAGACGGCTCGTTCGGCAGCGTATTCGCAAGATCCCCAAATGACCTAGCCTGCCTCGCCTTCTGCTTATCTTGCGCCGGGCGTGATGAAGAGGAGACCTTCATTTGTGGCTGCCGCTGCTGCTTGGAGACGTGGCCCGCCTTCTTGTACGACGCGTTGCCGATTCGACTCTTCCCTGGAGCTTCGGTACCATTCCTACTCCGTTGGCGAGCGCGAAGAGCGGCTTGTTCAGCAGCTTCGTCGGCGCCGGAATCGGAGCCATCTTCGTCGCTTGAGCCTCTCACAGGCTCCAGCTCGTCCTGCTCGACCGCCGTGAGACCGCGCTTCTGGCTCTCACCGTTGACAGCGGCAGCAGGAGCGGATGAAGGGTTGTGCATAGCAAACTCGCGGCTGGTCTCGTCAATTTCGAAGTCGCGGTCTTCAAAGAGGCGCTTGAACCTGTCGTCACCCATCAGGTCGTTGCGTGCCTTCTTCGGGGCTTCTTCCATTTCCTCCATTTCCGCTTGCGCTTCCACTTCCGCCGGCTCCTCGTCAAGCGCATCCCGCTCCTTCTCCCTTTTCTTGAGTAACCTCTCGGCTTTCCGTCTCTCGTTGGCGTCCTCCCGGGCTGCCAGCTTCTCGGCCAACTTGCGATTGACCTTGACTGCCACCTTTTTGTTTCCTCTGATTCGGCTTTCACGTTCCTTGTCAATCTTCTGTTGAATACTCTTTTGCCTCTGTTCGGCAGCCGTGTCAGGGTTTGAAAGCAAGCGTGCCTGCTCGTAAAGCCTTTGCGGCACAAAATATCCATGCATGTATGGCCGCAGAACGCTGGTAGTGCCGACCAGGTGGTCGAGATTGAGGTCGCGCAGTTCTTTCAGGTCCAGAAACTTGTAATTATCGTAAACCTCGCCAGCTTTGGTTCTGCTTGCATTGAAACCATTAGGGTCTGCCTCGTCATCTTCTGCCATCTCTTCGACCATGTTGTCCAAGAACGAACACCACTTTGGCGCAGGGCCAAGTGATGGAATTAAGAATGCATGTTGTTGCCTCCCTTCGTTGGCCGTAAGCAGCATGCCGGAGTCAGGCACATGCTCGACGCAGTTGAGGTCGACAGCTGGCTCGACCGATGTCCACAGTTTGCCGGTCTGAGCGTCGAACAATTTGATGCACTTCTTGTCCGCGCTGAGCAGTTTCTCTTCTGACAATGCACTGGCGCGGGAAGAGGATGCAATATATTTCAACGTTTCGATGGGCAAGCTATAGCCTTGGTCCTTCTGTAGCAAAGGTACTGGTGACCGCAGGTCGTATGTGTGAACGATGCCATTGCTGTTGCCAGTCGCCAAATTGAGACCAGATGGGTGAAATGCCAATGCCGAGACGCCGGGTCTTGAGTCCAGTCCGGGGTCCACAACCGTTTTTGTTGCAGGAGGTCCAAGGGCACTGACTCTATTACGTGATCTCGAGTCCCAGAACTCTACTGTGCCGAGACTTGTACCAAAAGCCTGCAGGCCGTGCGACTCTTCTGCAATGGCGGCGCAATTGACGCTCCCTGCTCGAATCCCTCCTTGTAACGCGCCTCCTCCCAGCGAATCAAAATCATCTCCGCCAACGTCAATCTCATACCCTTTCATGAACCGTCCAACCTCCAAGTTCAGACGGAACACTTCCCCATAGCCGTCCGCATTGACGCCGACAGTGGGGACGAGTGCTTCCGCTGATTGCTTGTTGTATTTCAGATCTCGGCCGTATCTTGGTATTCGCGCGGAATGGTGTAGTCCCCCAGCGGTGTGAAATTCGAGAAAGCGGTCGGTCTGCAGATGTAATGACTTGGTGTAGTCGGACGAGAGTAGGATGAAGGTTTCGTTCAGAGAGTTTGTATGCCGTGCGTACGACAGCGAGAGATGCGGAAGGTAGTGGACATGCTGCTGGGGCTTGTACGTCCCTGCTCACCCTGTCAGCCGTGGATCAGCGCAAAGCGTCCCGACGCCGTACACCACATCAACTCACCTGTACTCATCACCCATTCGCCGTCATCGCTGACACGCACACACTGACTGGCCTCCTCAAACTCGAAGTCCTGCAGCAGCTCAACGCGGTTGGCGTACTCAGCGTCCTTTTTCAGGCTGCGCTTCCTCTTGCGCGCGAGCCATTCGGGGAGTGGGCGCGCTGAAGATGCTCCCGCGATCGTATAGACCGGAACGGTCGTCGAATGAGTCGACAGGTGCATTTCGGGAGACACAGCGTGTAGAGGCGGATGAACGAGGGAAGCGTCGTGGCGCTTCGCGAACCTTGGAGCTGCAACTTTTTCCTCGAAGATCGACAGCCGTGCAGCTGCGACTGCGGGGGCGGGATCTTGTCCGCCGGCCCGATCGTCCCGAACGTCGACAGCTGCCGCCGGCCGAGAGTGCACGTCTGCGTCCTCCGCGGCTTCATGCTGTATGCGGGCTTAGAGAAGCCATCTCATTCTACTTTAAACACAGGCAGGCATTATCACCCTAATCTTGCGCAGCATACAGCGCTGTACTCGGCAGACTCTTGCGCGACTTCTTTGTCCGGTCTATCAAACCCAGCAAGAGTCCATGTGGTCCTACGCAGCACACGCAGAGAGGCACACAGAGCGACACCATCATCGATACGTTCCCTAAGACGAGACTACAGGATGAACGGCATAGATTTCCTGAGGTCCTGTACGACCAACATACGGACTGTAGAAGGAATTTCAAAGCTTTGCTGGGCAAAATGCGTCCACACCAGCGCTCCCCCGAGTCCCGACAGTCTGTACGATGCACTGCTTGACCTGCGCGCAAGCACTATCCTCTGCACCACCACCTCGGAAGAGCTTTGGGCTTTCGTGCCGTCTACACTGGACTTGAACAAGTTCTTTGAAAGCAAGCAACACCATTATTCTCTCGAGGAGGGCGGGGTCTTGAAAGACGAGCTTGCTAAGCACATTGACAAAGGAAGATCGCTAAGACACCTGTTGCTGGAGGCTATTGAAGGCTCTATCTCATTTTGGCTGGGAGATTCAGCAGGCATGCTACATATAGGATCTTGGAAATGGGTCTTGCCAAGCCATCCAAGCAAAGACTCGCTAGCCGTTCTGCGTGCGAAGTTGTCCAGCGAGGGGATACTATTCGTATCAACGGTCACGCAGGAGTCAACGCTCCGGATGTACGATGGATATTTCGACGAAAAAGTACTTCTGGTACCATCTGGGAAGATTGCGACCAAGACCGCCGCACCTGAAAGCCAGCCCGCGACACTACCAGCCACAACCCGAGGAGATCCATGGAGAGCACGGGTTATGAGAGCATTACGCGCCGAGGGAATTAGCATCGGCGAGAACGAGTCATGGGTCCATGTTGAGCTCGAGAATGCACACCGCTTCACCTGGCCGTCCACCCTGTGTCTGGTGTTGAATGATCAGCCCAAATCAGTCAAGAACCATGCCCAGGCGACGAGCGTTTGGGAAACCTGGTTTTGCTCTCCTGATGCAAGTAACGAGAGCTTTCAAAATCCAGTCGCGGCAACGGAAACGTGGTTTGACGAAGCTGAAGATAGAGTCAAAGCTCCTGTCGCTGCAAGCGAGCCGGAAAATACGATCGAGGATCAAACGATGGGTGATACCCTGACCACCGCGCGCAACGAAGAGTCTACAGCTGAAAACTTGGCCACTTCACCACCCTTCAACCAGCGACTTGTAGATCAACATGCTGCTACTGCGGGGATATATCCCACACCACCGGATGGGTTCGTTCCAAGTCAGACTGTTGTGCATCAACCACAGTCTGGTGGTACTCACGAGTCTTCACTGCCTGGTGATCGAACTTCACCAGGCCAGGAATTGGCACACCAAGAGAGCGCGGACGTGCAGGCGCGAGGCAATAGCATCGGGTCTTCTCTCTCCCTACCTCACTTTCAGGCAAGCAACGATGACCTCTTTGGCGATGTGGGGGAAATCAGTTTCGGATCGAACGAGATCGGGGATGCGGATTTTGACTATTTTGACGAGCCAGATGACGTGCCTCTTGTCGCTGAGGATACATTCGTGCCCAGACCAGCAAGCGCACCTGCCAGGGATGCGAACGACGAAGCCCAGCCAAAGATTGAGACTCCTGTCGATGCCATGGAAACGAGCAGCTTCAAGTCGCCTGTCGCGATCGACGATGCTCAAGCATTGGAATCAGCCGGTCTTCTCTCAGGCCCATCCGACATGCACGACCAGAAGCTTTCCCTGATTTCGGAAGGATGTGGAAGGAATGGAACACCGGCTCTTGTAAAGTCAGAGCTAATTCCACACACAATCATTGAAGGGCTTCAACAGCCTTTGAGCCCTTTTGGCATCCGCGAGCGCCTTTTGCCACTACCGGTACCTGCCAGCGCAACGGCTTTGGACTCTCAAAACGATGCAGCAGGCCAAAATAGTGCCTTCGCTCCGATTGATTTCAACCGAGCATTGGATCTACGCAAGAAGTATTATTCGACACAGACTCACCTTGCTCAGCTTGCCCCTATGAGAGGAAAGTTGAAAACGAATGAGCCTGACATCGGTCTTCCTCCCGTGCGAAAGAAGCCGAAGTTTCAAAAGCTAGAGCCGGACCAGCTCGCAGACAACGAAGAGTCCGAGAGCGAAGAAGATTTTTATGACTCGTTGGACCCCGTTTCAAGCCATCAAGATGCACCGCCTCGACTGCCTTGGGAAACGGGATCCCGGAAAAGAAAGTATGAGGGACAGCCACAGATAGCATCCAAGTTCTTCGATGAGAATGGCGAGGACGACGATAACAACAAATTGGGGCCAGACTTCGTGTGCATCGAGGAAATCGAAGACACTCTCAGAAATTTGCTATCACATAACTCAGCGGACGAAGGTCTTCCATTGAGCCAGGCGGCTACTGACGCTAGCAATGTCAAACTTTCTACTCCCACTGGCCCAGATGAACCGCCTGGTGAAGGTCTCCCGTTTGTGCAGGAAATCCTCCAGCTCAGCAAAATGGACATGCTCTATGTGGCGCAGCTTGTCAACGAACAGGCCGCTTCTGCGACGACATCTATCGTCCACGAGATTCATCAAGATTTGAACCGTTTGTCCATCGATAATGGCTTTGGTCTAAGCGACATCGCCAACAGAGCATTGGAACACGTCACTCCAGGGGTAGACGACTGCGAGCTATCAAAGCTGGCGCTGACGCGAGAGCTGCCTCGAACGCCTATTCCAGCCGCCGGCAAACCAGGTCAACTAGGTCAACCACGGCCCCAACCTCACCGGACAGACGGCTCTCCACCTGGTCCAGACTACTTTCAAATACCACTACCACATGTACGCGTGCATCGAGGGTCTGATGCCTACGAGATGCTCCCAACCGCCCTCAACTTCTGGGCAGCCATGAGTCTTGGTCCCACCAACGGAACCAAAGACTTGCAGGCTTTCTGCGTGCTCCCGAGCAACGAAGACCTGGCAGATGTTACGAAAGACTTTGTGACGGAGTTGGGCCACGCTTACGACGGCTGCAAACTGGGAACTTTTGGTTGGCCAAGAGACACGAACGAGGATTTCGATCTGGACGAGTATCCTCGCAACATGGCCTTAGTTGAGCTCACAGAAAATCCGTCCTTCACCACCGCCATTGAAACGTACTCTCGAGTCTGCAAGCAGCTTGGCGATTCTCTCGCCGGAATTGCCAGTCAAGACGCCGACCGGGCGATCGTGGTCTACATTATCGACCCTTTCGGCCACGCAACCGCACGACAAGCACTGTGCGCATGTTTCTGGCAGCTCTGCAAGGCCTATCGCAGTCATGCGTCCAAAGGAAGCAGGAACAAGGCAAAGTCAGAATTGCTCCTCCAGATTCTACCAGTTGATCTAATCGCTAGTCCTCATGGCTTGGTGATGCTTGACGCGCCACAAATGTGTGCCCTCGCGAAGGAAACGTATGACCGTGTCCCGCCAGGCCGACAAGCAGTGTCTTCCGCAAACGTGCCAGCCCCTCTTCAGCCACTGCTGACTACATCAGCTGTCGAGCTGGCCAGCCCGCCGCCGAAGCGCATCGGATTTCAGCTCGCGGCGGATCCTCCTAAAGATCTGATGCACGAGGGCAGCATTCTGCATTTGGCGTATGCGGTCAGCGCTGATTGGCAGTGGCTATCGTTCTGCTGGCTTGAAGGTAACGGCAAGTACTCGCAAAGTTTATCGTTGTGCCTTCGCGGCAGAAGCTTCGCAGAAATCGTGGAAGAGGTATGGGATCAGACTTTGGGAGTTCTGACGGCAAGAGAGGTCACTTGGAGGGTCTTCGTAGTGAGCCCCGAGCATGCCGACAGACACATGATCAGCTTTTGGCGCGAGTTAGTGGCGCGAAGACCACGCAAGCAAACATTGCACGTCACCATGCTCGCGACGTCCACGGACCCGGAGCTTGAGCTCATTGCTCCCTCAACAGAAGACCTAGGGTTTCACTCCAGCGGTCTCAGCCAAGGCATGCCAGGTTTCTTGACTCCTGGTTCCACGCCTCAAGGGACCAACATGACCGCGTCTCCTGATGCCAGCGGCCAATCTGCTCTCAACGGTCCTCCTACCCCAGCCCCAAGCGACGCGGCCCAGAACACCGCAGAAAACGACCCAGACGCCTACCTGGTAGATCTCGCAGACGAAGCCTGGGGCCTCCTTCTCGCGCCCTCCTTTGCGAACGCGAGCCCATTCCCTCCGCGCCCTGACTCTACACCGTCTCCGCTCGCGTCCGCACTCCTACTGCGCCGCGGCACGTCCGATATGCCGTCAGCCAGCGGCTCGTCCCGTAGCAAGCTCGATGGTCTGGGCGTGAAGCTGTACTGGGACATTCGCATCAGATCCAACGGGCACGTCGACGAGGGGCCCACGAGACAGGCAGAGGTTACGCTCCGGGAGGTGTTGAGGATGTATCGGAATCTGAGTTTGTTGGCGAAGGTGAGGGGTTTGGGGGTGAATGGGTGTGGGGTGGTGCCGTTGCATGTTGCTTGTGTCATGAAGGGGGCGGAGGCGCTGGAGGGGTTGGTGTGAGGACATAGGAGGTCGAGGGTACCAGGTAGGATCTAAGCAGGAGGTTGTCTTGGCGCCTTGTGAGGGCTTTGTCGGCTAAGTTGCCCCTTCTGCTTGGTACTGGACGTCTCTCTCTCCAAACCCCTGAAGAACTGTGAGCTGAGCTTTCTCCCGTCCCAGCTGCACTTCTGGCTCTGTCCCGAGACTGTGCTGAGGAAAGCGAAGGAGCGGTCAGGACAACATCCCCGTGGTCCCGTATAGAGATGCCGAGTTTGTCAGCCATGCGTGTGTTTTGAAAAATGATCCTTTTCAATCCCGATGTCTGACGAGCGGGTCCTGGGGTTGCGCAACGGCACGTGCGACCATGCAACACCTGTTTCCGCCGCCACGTTGCCACGTTGAGAGTCTGCATATGCCCCCATTCGGTCGCCCACCACGGCTACGACATGCCGGCGGAAGAGGCATCCGGGCCAGGTGGGAGCATGGCTTCGGAAAGCTGCAGGAACCACACGAGTGAATCGCATCATTTTTGTGGCGCAGAGGCAAAAGGGCACACTCCGCACGCGACACGCATAAGTACTGCACAAGAAAATACGCCAGGCGGTCGAACCGTATCGCGCAGCTGCACCTGCACTTCGTCTAAAGACGCCACGCCTCGCCAAGAATAGCAAACGTCGCTTTATCCCCACCGCGTTGACCTCAAAAGGCAGGAAGTGTAGTGAACGCTCAACACACAGCTTGCTGCCTCCATTCACTCCGCGCCGAGTCGTCCGCAGGCTAGCGTTGCCCGGATGTCGGTCCTCCCGTTGCCCCAGGTGATCGTCAGCTTCGTGTCGATCTGTATTGGCCGCCCCGGTTGTCGAACAATGCACCGCTTCAGCAAACGACGAGAACTATTGTCGCTAGCTCAGCCTTGTGATTGAGTTGCAACCGCATCTGCGCATCGCCTCGCTGGCAATTCTTCAGCCTCTCCAATTTCGGTCTTCGTGTTGTGATCCCGCGGCGCTATTGACCGCGAGGCAAGTGGTCTTTTATCTTCACCTTTCCGACCTCGTTGGGACGACGACACCTGTCGGCCAACTTTCACTTTGCTACAAGAGTGCGAAAACATTTTTTACCGTTTTCGCCACTGTTTCTTTGCATCCTGCAAGAAGCGCAAGATGTTTTCAACTCAGCAGCTGTTCGCCATCTTTGTGGCCCTCATTACACTTGTGTGTGCGAGAACTCCATACTATCGCCGTCAAGTCACCCCAGTCACAATCTCTGGTGCTACTCAAGGGGATGTACAGCCTCGCCTGGAGCTTCGCGAGCTACAAAACGACGCTCATCAATGGAATATCTACCTGCTTGCGCTTCAATCCTTTCAGCGCATGGATCCAATCGACCCTTCGAGCTGGTATCAGATAGCAGGTATTCACGGACAGCCTCTCGAAGACTGGGATGGCGTTGAAGCTTGCTCAGATTGCAACCGCGGTCTTGGCTACTGTCTGCATCAATCGCCCCTCTTCCCAACATGGCACCGAGCATACCTCGCGCTGTACGAGCAATCTCTGCAGAAGAACGCTCTCGACATCGCGAACCGCTTCACAGGAGACGACCACAGCCGCTACCGCACCGCCGCCGAAAACCTCCGCATGCCGTACTGGGACTGGGCTCTTCCAATCTCCGACGGTGACAGTCCCGTCCCCCCCATCTTCACCACCTCAACCATCACGGTCCACACCCCGACCGGTCAAGCCGACATTCCCAACCCCCTCTCCACCTACTCGTTCACCAACACGACCCACCCCTTCCACACAACCGGCACCACCTACCGCGCCCCGACCCTGACCCTCCAATCCCTGCGCCAACAACGCGCCGACCTCTGGTCCGCCCTTACCTCGCAAACGACCTACAACCCCTTCAGCACGACCGCCATCACCACACCTGCTACCGCCGCCGCCTACAGCCTCGAAGCCGTGCACAACCAGATCCACGTCCAGCTCGGGGGGGACATGAACTCCTTCGCGACCGCCGCTTTCGACCCAGCCTTCTGGCTGCACCACGCCATGGTCGACCGGGCGCTGGCGATTTGGCAGGCCGCGAACCCGGATGCCTGGGTGAGCGAATGGGCGGAGCAGATTAGCACGTGGGCGATGGCGCAGGGGACGGTCGTGGGCGGGGGGACGCCGTTGAAGCCTTTCCGCTCTGGGGGTGGGGGCTGGTGGACCAGTGATGCGCTGAGGGATACGCGCGCGCTGGGTTACGAGTTCCGGGATTTGACGGAGGGGTCGGCGGCCGAGGTTGTGGCTTCGTATGGGGATGAGGGTGGAGA
>JAWXCT010000095.1:27368-59888 GCA_034509035.1 Saxispiralis lemnorum
CAACAACCCCCTCAACAGCAACAACAAAAACAGCCAATGCCCCAGCCATATTCCCCCGCCTACCCCCAAGGCTCCTGGGGCGCCCAAACCCAGCACCCCAACCCACTCGTCAACCAGATCCTGGGCCCGCTGCAGTACACGCCCACGGCACAGCAGGTGGTGCTCGCGGACCCGCAGATTTCGCGGGAGAAGCTGGATCATTTGAGGAGGATTTTGGAGGAGCTGCCGGACGCGCAGAATGATGTGGGGCTTTTGGCGGCCAGGCTGTCCCAGGCTTAGGGAGAAGGCCGAAAGGGATTCTGGGAGATGATGGGAGGAAGGACTGGATGAGAGGCATGGCCGATGGGTGAAAGATTGGAGCGGCGTTTTTTTTTTTTTTGAGCTGAATGAGAGAGCATCAGTAGCATCATTTGGTATTGCTAAACAGGCGGTGCGTTCGCGCAGAGTGCAGTGGACAATCTCTTTTGTTTGAAATGGAGGAGGGGCGAGAGGAACCGGGGGACTGAGACCAACGGCGGAATGCGCATGTCTGCTGCGCTTGTGCGGATGCATGTGGAGAGGCATGCTGGTTCTGACTGTTAGTATTAGCTTTGCAACACGTAAACTTTTCTTTTGAAGTGGTCGATTTTTCAGTTCAACCGGACGAAGCTCTTTCGCTGGAGAAGTGGCATTGGTGAAGGTGGCGCGCTCTACCACGGCGATGAGCCGCAAATTGGGGAGCAACGAAACATCTCTTTGCTGTCGTGGGCTATCATGAATGGAACTGCTAGCTTTCTGGCGGTGCTCGGTATCCGGCAACATACAAGTCGCGCAAAGCTACCAAGATAGCAACATGGTGTTTGGGTGACAGGATACCAGGTGCTGCATCTCCCCATCCTTCGCCCCACGCCAGCCTCAATCAACCAACATCACTGCACCTCACCTCTGCTGAGCCTCTTCCAAGCTGACCCCGCCCTGAGCGGATCACAGCAGCTACACGGAAGCATACCGGCTCGACCACGACGGCACTTATTGGGCTGGCACACGTGATGGTGCATGCTGAGGTGGTACGACCCATATCTAAGCGCGTGTGAAACGAAAAGGATTCCAAAGCGCTTCCACGGCGTCACGCCCTCTCACGGGTAATCTTTGCAGGAGGCAGGATGAATTCCAAGAAGCACGACACGTTTCAGACGAGCAGCTTGTGCCGCTGCATTGCGCTGTCCCGGTGAACCAGCCGCAACTCGTAGTCAAACCACCCCTGTTACTGCGCCTTGATCCCAGGATTGGAAAATCTGTGGTTCTACCGGCCTGGTACACGAAATCTGCTGGGATGTCAGGATGGCACGATGGATGGCTGCGCCGCTCATCGCTGGCTTGACTAGGTGTATAATACCGTCGAGCTCGCCATCCCTATTGCGCCAGGTCTTCACCATAGTTCTCCTGTTTGCCACTCGCACCTGGCGGGTAGAACACACCTTCCAGCTTCTCAAGACCGACCAGAGAATCTTAAAAGATCCCTGTCGCCTTCGGTACAGCTATCACCAAGGACCGCCGGAACCATGCTGCTCTCCATTATCTCGCACACGGCACTGATCATCTTCGCCGTCATCGTCCTGGGACTCTCCATCACGGCGATCAAGTGGCAGGGAATCGGCAACGTGCCCGCAACCAACGGATATGGAGCATTCGCGGGCGGTCTCGGTTGTCTCGTCGGCCTCGTCGGCCTCGCCGCGAACTGGATCCATGTCATAGGCGAGATGGTCATTGCTGGTATCGATGGCGCCACAGCTATTATACTTCTTGCAGGTGGCATCGTAAGCTCTCCTTTCATGCCTGGTATCAATGAAATCCTGTGTCGTACTAACACTACTTCTCTATCTCAGGCCTACGCCGTCGGCCTCAACAGCGTCGACTGCAGCGCCACGAAGAGCTCGAGGACGCGGGGAAACAAGCTCATCAGCGGCGGATGCAGATACTTCGACAATGACGAGCGCTGCGACTTTGAGAACGAAGGTGTACTGGAGCGGCGCTGCCATCTAGCGTACGCGAACACTGCGTTCCTGTTCATCGCCTGCCTCACGGCGCTCGCAGCGGCTTTGATGTGCTTCCTTACCGCAAGGAAGGTCAGGAGGAGTGGGCTCTCGAGAACATAAGAGACACTCTCCAGGGTGGAAAGAAACAAGGAGATCGCGAGTTTCAAGAGGCGGTTTTGATGATTCATGGATATTGTGTGAGAATGCATGTATACGATCGACATCGGACAAGGCTTCATTGCAGAAATCATGCCGGGGTCTGCCAATGGCAATCATGGAATTGGGCTCTTGCTTGTTAGCTGATACACATCAGCCTCATTCAATGTGTCAATGGCAGGAAAGCCTGGTCTTGACCGACCCCCGAAGTCTAAACCGCGGCGCAGAGGGAAACCAACAGGAAATTTTAGTGAGCCATCAGAAAACATCATAACATCGCCTTGACCCAGACATTCTCGAATGAGCGTCACCAACCTCACGCTGTAATGGCAAGAAGAATGGTGTCATGTAGACATCAGGCAGCCCAAATAAAAGGGCAGTCTGTCGCAGTGCCCATGTGTAAAGACAAACCGTTGGAATGAACAAGAACCCGCCAAGCCATCAAAATGCATTCTCCTTACCCTTTCCCCCTCGACATTTGCGCCGAAAGCCCGTTGCTCGGCACGCGAAACGGAGCATCGTCTATACCCAGCTCCTCATCCAGCATCTTTCTCGCAAGGAGCGCAGCAGCGGCCGGCGCCAGCATGGTGCCGTGAAGGCCAAATCCGTAGCTCAACCAGACAACGCAACGAGGTGGCCTACTACTGCCGTCTGCCGTGATAAGTTGACCAACTGGAACCTGATCAATGATCGGGAGGCCTCCGTTGGCGGTGCTGATCTCCGAGCGGCCTTCCATGGGTGCGCGGTTTTTGTTTGTGACGTCTATTCCAGCGGTATTCAATCGGGAGGAGATGATATTTCTCAATTCTCTCGTGCGGCCAGCCCTAGGCTCCAATCCCAAGCGCGGTATGAGACGAAGGTCCTTTGTCTCTTTTCTGACGCCCGAGACTGTGACATTCTTGCTCTGTGCTTGGCTGGTCATCGTGAGTGTGGTTTCCAAGGATTCACTTGGACTTGGGTGGAGGCTCAATGTGACTGCGAGGTCGTCTGTGGGCGGCGAGTCGGGGTTCGAGACTGATAACCAATGGCAGCCCTGCACATTGTTTTCCAGCTTGAGAGTAGTGTCGATGAAGGGTGTACAGAATTCACGTGTGGTCCATGGACGGGCAGCAAGGACGAAGTCGGTGCAATGTAGCGGAAGCATTGGTGCCCTGGGATTGGTAATATGCTGGAGAGTGAGCGTCTGGATATCTGTAATGGGGTCTTGATCGATGCTCGCGATGCTATAACCAAAGCAGAACCGAACGTCCAGCCTCTCGCATTCACTGAAGAGCCGATTGGAGAGCATCAGTGGATCTCTAGTCACATGTTAGTTCCGTCACAGAGAGTGCACAGTATAGCTTTAGCTTACACCCGACCCAGTGAATCGAAGTCCTCGTCCAGAGCATCACACCGCTGCAACTGCAACCAGGATACAGTGCCGTAATTCGGAGCTTGACGGTCTAAGCTCGATGGAGAGAGCACGTGTATTAGACAACTGTTGAAGTCCGAGCCTTTGCGAAGCGCTACTGAGGACATGAGCTCACGCTAACGCAACACTGCCAACTCCGAGAGTGGCCTCGCCTGCGCCGGTATCGCTCGAGCTGTCAGGAGACCGGGCGACATTCCTGAAGCGAGCTGGCAGGGACCTTCTCTGATGTCGACGACAGTAATGCTGTGTGTGCTCCCATCTTGTTGTAGCCTCATTGCAAGCTCGCGAGCCAGGAACATGCCAACAACGCCAGCGCCCACGATGACCATGTCTCTCTTGGTAAGGGTGGTTCTTGTAGGTGGAATTTTGCTCGATTTTGGCATTCTTGATGACGGCCCAGCTTCGTTGTGTCTCAAAGGCGCCTTCGCTGTTGATTCGATCCGCTTCGATCTCTTGTAGTTATCATATTCGATCACGGCATCGTCGGGTTCTTTTTCCTCGATGCGCCGCTTACGCTGCAGTGGCGTTCTGGGGTTGTTATCTGACTGAGCAGATTGCTCAGGAGCACCACCGCATAGGCGATTCTTTGCTAATTCATGCGGAGCAGAATGAAAAGAAGCTGCAGTTGGCGTGGGTAGACTCCTTGCTTCCCTCGCTTGCCGTGCTCGCCGATTGGCAGCTCCAAGCTCCTTCGCCGCCCTTGATCTCCGTTCCTCTTCTGTCCTCTTCGGAGGCGGTGCATTCCAATTCCGAAAAGTGGGATTCATGTTACTAGGAAATTTGCACCAGCATGCAGTGGTAACATGATCTTTCGCAACGGCCTTGGCCCAGTCGCTTTTCATTGAGTGCTGGTCTTGACATTCCCAGCAAATATGGCGAGCTTCAAAATCAGCAATCTTCTCATCTCCCTGGATACATGTGGTTCGCATGACTTACTGCACTTGATACATTGCAGGCTCTGCTTGCGGACTCTGTCGCCACAGCTCTCGCACTTGCATGTCTTGATCTTTGTGTTGCTTCTCCAAGCAGTTTAAGGTATTTGAATGCTTTGGCCGGCGGCAGAGGTACACTCATTCGTCGCCGCAAGTAGATCTCTCAAGGAAGACACGCCAGGTGTATGAGTTTTGTAGATGTATTCGACTTGGTGGTGATTTCGTGTATCGAAATATTGTGAACGGGAGGAGATGAGTGGACGAAGGCTTCATGAATTACAACGACAAAGCAAAAATGTATACATTGATCAATGCTCGCGCAAGACCTCTCCGATCACGATGGTAGGTCATGTTTGCTAAGGAGGCAGCTCGCTAATTTCCGGTGCCGCACGCTTCAATGCGGCATGAGCACGAGGAAGAGTCCTACTTGACAGCTTTCGTCTCCGTCAGACGTATCGTCTCAAGTACTTCTCGAACTCCATGGTCTGTCGACAACCCCTGGACCGGGCAGGCGAAACGAGTCGCCTCTCGAGGACTTTCATGCTCATCATGAGTGTCAACATTTTGATTGCCTGATTTGCGGATCTGCAGACATAAGACAGTTGCCTTTCATTGATGTACAAACTTTCCAGTCCGCTTCGGCCGGGTCTAGCCATCCGCGTCTCGGAGTAGTCTTTCAACACACACGGTAGAGGCAGTTTATGTTAAAGGAGTCCCGAGCTCTTGATCAGCAATGGCGGGGAACAAGATCAAACCGCTAAAGGCGGGGAAACAAGATCAAACCACTAAAAGGACGTTGTTCCGAGTGCCAGGTCGACACGGATCGGGCGAATCCTTTGACAGCGGGGGAGGCCGAGCCAATCATATCGTAGACAATGTCGCTTAACGGCCGTACAGTTCGTCCGCCTCGGCCTGCAATCAGTATTCAGCTCACCTGTTTTGAATGTTCACATCCTTATAGAGTCCACCATACGTCGTTTTGCAGTATTGGAGGCTTTTCAACAAACGACGATCCATCTTCCAAAACGGATCGACCAGTGTTGTACACCTTGTCGGATCCGACACCATGGCACCAGCTCTCCTTTGGCAGGTCTCGACGTCTGCCTGCGTAGCCGTGGCAATCAATCGCTATGCACCCAAAGTCCTACCTAGCGAGGGCCTCTCGATGTCTTGGACGACGTTCGTCTTATTCGTCGTCCAGTTCGTCGCCTACCAACTCTGGACGATTCTGGTGTACCCCAAGTTCCTGAGCCCCCTTCGCCACCTGCCGTCTCCACCAGATACCATTCTTGGGGACTCTACGAGGGACATAATTCGCGAACCCTCAGGGATGCCAATGCGGAAGTGGGCTGAAAAGGTACCCAACGACGGTCTGATCAGATATTCCGTCTGGTTCGCGGAGAGGGTTCTGCTTACGAACCCCAAGACCATTGGTGAGGTGCTCGTGACCAAGAATTACGAGTTCACGAAACCACGGCATGTACGAGAAGGTCTTGGCCTGATCTTGGGCGTCGGGATCCTACTGGCGGAGGGTGATGAGCACAAGCAGCAGAGAAAAAACCTCATGCCCGCTTTCGCCTACCGTCACATCAAAAATCTGTACCCGGTGTTCTGGAGCAAGTCAGGCGAGCTCAACAGGTGCTTGTCTCAAGTCTCAAAGTCTGGCGGCGAGGAGATGAAGAAAGACTCAGCGGCCATGAAGACCACTGCCACCGAGGAGAAGCATGCATCTGGAGCTCTCAATGTGGACGAATTTGTGTCACGTGCGACGCTGGACATTATCGGCCTCACTGGCATGGGCAAAGACTTTAATTCGCTGGAGAATCCCGATAACGAGCTCAGTCAGACCTACCGCACCATCTTCAACCCTTCGTGGAAGTCTCGCGTCATGGGGCTTCTTGGTATATTTTTCCCTTTGTGGTTTCTCCGACTTTTGCCTGTCCAGCACAACGACAACCTTCAAAGAGCAGCTATTGTGATCAAGCAGGTCTGTCGTGATCTGATTGCGAACAAGCGGAAGGTGATGGTCGAGAAGGAGCGCACTGATGTCGACATCATCTCTGTCGCTCTCGAGTCGGGCGCTTTCTCGGACGAAGATCTCGTTAACCAAATGATGGTAAGTTGGCGTCCGTTGAATCTCGCTGTGATGACCCCTCTAATGAACCTTCTTGTGCAGACATTCCTCGCAGCCGGCCACGAAACAACCGCAACCTCCATGAACTGGGCCATCTACCTCATGTGCAAACACCCGCGAGTGCAAACCAAGTTGCGAGAGGAAGTCCGCAGCAAGCTCAAGTCCCCGGACGAGCCCATCACCGCTGCCGACATTGACGGTTGCCACTATCTACACGCTGTGTGCACCGAGATCCTCCGTTTGTGGGCCCCGGTGGGTCTCACGCTACGCATTGCCGCCTGCGATACCTCGATCAATGGCCAGTACATCCCCAAGGGAACGACGGTGATCATAGCTCCGGCCGCTATGAATGTCAACACGCACCTCTGGGGAGCTGACGCGCACGAGTTCAAGCCCGAACGTTGGCTCGATGCCGATGGCAAGGCGAATAAGCAGGGCGGCGCGGACTCCAACTACAGCTTCCTAACCTTCTTGCATGGTCCGAGGAGCTGCATTGGCCAGAAATTTGCGCAGGCCGAGTTTGAGTGCTTGTTGGCGGCTTGGGTGGGCAGGTTTGAGACAGATTTCGAAGGAAGTCCTCTGAAAAACACAGATCATATCGATATTAAGGGAGGAATCACGATGAAGCCCAAAGGAGGGTTGTGGGTGCAGCTGAAGGAGTTAGAGGGATGGTGATCAACCCAAATGGTCGCTGAAGTTCGAGCGCACTCCGCTCCGAAGAGAGGACTCCGCTTTGAAGAATCTCATTCACATTTGATGATATGTAGTAAGACGGATGACACGACTTTCTTAGTGACCATGATTCGAGAACCTGCTTCAAATCATTGCGGTCCAGCATAAGGCGACACGATCAAGCTGAGATGCGTTCGATGGACCGAGTCATTTTGAAGAATGTCCACAATATGTTGACGCTGTGGACGTATCGCATGTCAGAATGCGGGACGCTGCGCAGTATCACGCTCGCACAGCACCCTTGCTCAGACAGGAAGCAATTAGATGCCTTGTAGCACCACGTGACAGCTCCATGAGACCGAAAACCAGAAACAAGAACGACACAGACAATATCACAACCGCGCCTCGTCCCTGAGCCCCTCCCAAAACCTCTTTAACCTCGACACCATCTCCCTCTGCGGTCTTTCCGGCCAGTCCACAATATTCCTCTTCGGATCCCCGCCCCTCCCCCTCCGACTGAACCGCCACACCATCACCCCCACGCCCCCATCCTTCTTCCGCGCCCGAATCTCATTCGCCTTCCTCTCCAGCCACACTCTCAACCCTTCCTTGATCTGTTCGCGCTCTACGAGCCGCTTGCGCGCCACCAGCCCACCCGCCACACCAGTGCCCCAGACCACCTCGCCTGACCGCCGATCGTACTTGCAACACTCCTTGGGCAGAATGTTGGCGGAGACGAGGGTGGAGAGTTTGGGGCGCCGCGCGAGGGAACGATTCAGCCGGATCGAGACAATGGACCAGTGCAGGCGGCGCGCGGCGACGTGTGTGCGGGTGAGATAGATCAGGGCGTGAGGGGGGGTGAGGTGGTGGAGAGGCGGGCGGCACGGAAGGAGGTGGTTGACGCGGTGGTGGGCGTGTTGGAGGCGGAGGCGGTGGAGGAGGGGGTCGAGGGAGAGGGTGCGGAGGGTGCGGGAGGTCTGGAGGTCAAGTTCGTTAGCTCTTCAAGGGGTTTAAGTTGCGCTGCTGTCCTGTGATGCCTACTCTTGAGGTAGCAAGGAGTTCAGGAACATCAAGGAATACTAGGATATTGGAGAGAAGCTCGTGCGGAAGGTCGAGAAGGACGGTTTTGGCGGCTGTGGAGCGTGGCGCTGCTGTCTGTATGATCTCTTCCACTGCGTTGCGGTCCATGGTGTTTGCGGACGCCTCGCCGGCGGGATCAAGGATGTTGTGCGTTTCGCAGAGAGTCAGGGCGACTTGACACCTTATACACACGTCCGAGAAGACAAGACACCCAATGACTCGTGTGAAATTGATTGCCACTCGTCCCGTGACAGTGACCGTTGCAGCGAGACAAGGCTTTCACGTTGATGGTCGCACGTGACTAGAATGTGCTTTATCTTCTCACGCTTGGGCCAAGACACAGAGACCTCCGTACTCCTAATACAGAATGTAACGGACGGGACAGGTCGCGTGAAAACGAGCAAGATGGCCGAAATGATTTATCATAACGATACGTTGACATCGAACAGGCTCTTCGCACGATCCCAGGAAATAGCATCGAAAGCAGGCGTGCCCAAATGCACTATCCGGCATGCATTGGCAACGAAAACCGACCACCGACCTCCTGGGCCCACGGCTGGCCCTACAGAGTAGCGCCAGAAGATTTTGCTTTGCAGCGGCCGATGACTAGTTTTGCAGATCCAGCTCAGAGAAATGCTGCTGCGACTTCGCAGTAGTCGACTGGATGCTCCAAAGACCTGCAAACCCCGGCTGGCATTGATCCACGCGCGACCTTGCTGGTTGTACAATAAAAACGGAGAGGGAACAATAGTGCTTTCGATCCAGATGGCCCGGCTCAAAATGTCTCGAGCATGTCCCAGTAAATTGTCGACGTCAATCTTTTGATGAACGGAAAGGTGCTCCAAGACGCGGCGTCCGCCGTCCGCTGTACGAGTGGAAGCACGAAAGAAGCGGGCCAGCAAATTTCTGGTGATGATGTCTCCTCCGCGTTGGCTTCTGCGCCAGCCCTCGACTGCATACACGCAGGTACGTCGTCTGGGCCAAGCGGAGACTCCACCGGCTGGAGCGCCCCTGGTCTCATTGGCCCCGACGTGCATGTCCTTCGCCCAATACACCGGACGCTGGGGCAGAGCTTCCCGTGATTTCGCCGACGAGGTGTAATCACCTGGACGAAAGCCGCCGCGAGAAGTGCGCAAACACTGTTCACGTGACCATTAGCATGTGCGATCGCGTTCCCACCGTAAGTCGACCTCGGACGATTGCAAGAGTTCAAAATGGCGAGCGAGAGGCGTGTAGTAGGTGCCTATGGCCGTCGACCGGCGGAAAAGCGAGCTCTGAGAACACTGGAAGACATGCTGCAGCCTCTGCTCCGTCGACACTGCGAAGCGATGAGCCAGTAATATGCAAGCTGTAGCGGAGGTCTCCCGCCGAGTGCGGCAACGTCAGCGCATCTCCCAACCTCCTCTGCCTTTACCCATGCAGAGCAATAACGCGAGTGAGTCTGGATGGACGTACCGGGCACCCTGCGAAAGCGGTGGCTGGTCGGATAAACCTACGTACAGTGCTCCTTGGGCAAAATGAGATAGGGCGTGATTCGCTGCGCGGCTACGCCCAGCCTGCTGTTTCTGCTCATTTCCCACCCAGCACCTCTTCTACCATCGCCCCAGAGCGATCCGAAGGTTCCCCACGACCTCGAAAGAGCATGAATAAGGGCGTCAAAGCCGAGCTGACCGGTGAGGAAGTACTCAAGTCGACCGAACCAATGTGGGCGCTCCGATATATCCACACGCGGGCCAAACATCAGCTGCCCGGACTCGTTTCTCTGAGCACACCGATAGCCTTTTCTGGTCCACCATATACGTTCTGCCACGTCACAAGAGCGGAGACAGTCCGTCATGCCATCAAGCCCGAGAGGCCTTGTCGAGTGCGAACGGCACCTGAACATGCATTTCCTCCAAGCCCGACCCGAACCTAGAGACATCATGGCTGCTCAACGAACGAACCAGGGCGCTTCGTTTGCCACCGCCTCGTGCCATTGCAGTAGTCCGGAACGGAACTTGGTCAGGTGAGGGCCTGCCGGACGGCATCTCCTACGCAAAGACGGCATAGTTTGCCTCACGACGTCGCTTTCGGCATGCCATCTGCAGGATGACTTGATAAGATGACTGGTTGGAGCTGTCATGGCCTTCCCACCCAGCCGGCTCTAGGACCCAATGCACGCCAAGGGTGCGGCATGGAAGAGAAGGGATCCGTGAGAGACCCTGCGTGGTGGGCGGAGTCCATGGAGGAACATCGAGCCTATCATTCAGTGCTCGTGCGCATCCTGCACGGCAGAGGGTACCTTCACGTGCCAGAGCACCCAGCCGACATGCGGTAGCCGATTCATCGCCCAGATGCTCCAGAGGAACGATGCTATGCCTGAGGCAAGGGCAAAGAGGCCGTTTCATGTCCCGGGGGCCCGTTGGCCGTAGGCGCAGCTTGGCGTTGTGCGAGGCCTTGTGTGTTTACCAAACACTCAACGCGTGCCCGAGCAGGGCCAATGGCCAGGTTCAGTAGCTCCTGCGTGCGAAAGCGAGCACGTGATCTATCAAAAGATTCACATCCATCCAAGCCCTCGACCGGCCTGAACTCTGGCAGTGGCTCATTCAGCTTACCCCCTGGTTGCGGTGGAGCCCCGTACCGAGAGGTACGTGAGGGATATCCGGGGCCCACGGCTCAGGAGAGCAATCAATAGGTGGAGAACGAGCCACGACGGCGATGATCATTGTCGTCGTAGACGACGACGACGACGCTAGGAAGTGTTGCAGCTGCCCCTTCTGGCCGCCCTAGCTTGTGGAGGGTGTCATCCGTGGGTCTTCGACGGCCGTCGTTGGCCCGATCCAAGCGAGGTCGCGAGTCTTCGAGGCTCCTGGGCATGCTGTTAGGGCAAGTGGACCAGACAACGCAGACATGAGGTCCTCGTGGAGGGTGGGCAGCTTGTCGAGGAGGACGTCGCAAGGATAGAACCAGAAGTATAAAGCCCGGTCTGAGGACGGAGTGAGTCCTGTTTCCTCTTCCTCCATCATCAACTCCCAGCCACCCAACCCTCGAAGGAAAACTACTCTCGCTCATTCTTGCATTGGTGTGTATCAATCCAGATCAGACTTTGGCAATGGCCAGCCTCGGCCCGATGGGCTTCAGCTCTCCAGGGGGGATGGAGAGAGGAAGTCAGCTTCTGTCGTCGAGGCCATGGGCCCATGTGTGATGTCAAAGGAACATCGAAGGCTCACACGAATGGACAGGAATCAAAAGTCGATCAATCGGCAACGTCACAACCCCTTCACCAAAACCTTCACCACCGTAAGTGAAACATCGACATCCCCTGATGCGACCCACATCAACCTGACTGACACACCATGCAGATCCCAAACAACCATGTGCTACTACGAGAACTTCCGCTACTGCTGCGGTGACTGGAAGTGGGGCAACTTCCGCGTGCACTGCCAGAAGGAATATCGCATGGGCGAAACCTGTGGCATGAAGATGGTGCACAGCACGACGCCGCTGGCGGACAAGTGCAGCATGTGTGAGAAGATTGAGCGCAAAAAGCGGCGCTACGAGAAGGCGCAGAGCGACTACAGCCGTTGGGTCAAGGATCCGCAGCGCCAAGCGTCCATGGGCAAGGCCTACGACGACATGAAGGCGCTGCACGAGGAGATTGAGAAGCTGATCAAGGAAAAGGAGGCAAGGTATAAGATGATTGGTACGTGCTATCTCCCCGCACAAGAGCGCTTCCTGAATTACTTTGTTTTCTGAAACTGACACGCTTGTTCCTTCGCTGCAGGCCGTCGGGCATGAAGCTCAAACGTTCGGCATGCACTATTCAGCAGCTCAATGGTCACGGCCAGACGAGCAAGCAGGCGTTTCATTCGGAGTTCTTGGTCGGCGCAGGATTTCGCAGCGAGTTCATTCTTCCTGCCGCTCACTTCGGCTCTTCTCTGTGTTTTCTTTCGGAAATTTTGCGTAAGGACAGGGACGAAATCAACGATGGCGTTTCTACTTCACCTTGACATCCATTGGTCTTTTTCACGAGCGAAATGCGTAGGTCGTTTGAAGTTGTCGCCGCCGGCCAATCTCGTGAGCGCCTGTCTATAGCCGGGCGCCAGTCAAAATTGCGTAGTGCGGCAAAGGGCTGTTGGACTCGCGAGCAGGCGCTTCGACGGCCCCTCGGGACGGACGCAATTCCGTTTGCTCATGGCACTGTGCGCTCATTATTCTCGACCAAGTGTTTCCTTGCAACCAAGGGCCACAAGTGGTGTTTTTCCTCCACGCTGGGTTTGTAGTCGGAGAGGAGATGAAGTTGACCGCGGCGTGGTCCACTGTGTCTTTTGTCTTGGCCATGACAGTCCTCGACTTCTGGCAACGAAGCTACGATGTACATATGCAAGATGGCATCCCTTGCTGAGTCCGACTACGGCAACCATGCGGCGTTTGCTCGCTCCCGCTTACAATCCTGCATTCGCGTGCTGAAGAGAGCGTGTGATGGCCATTCGCTAATCGCACGGCCTGGTTCGACCTGATGGCGCTTGCATGTTTTGATACGAGGCGGATCATTCACTGCTTGAGCCAAGACGACTCTAGGGGCATTAACGATGGGAAGGCAGCAGCATTTGGTTGATGCTGAGCTGCTTGATCTGAAAAGAGTTCTGGAAGTGTCCGCGGGTCGGTGCTGAAACATTGAGAAGCTGGAGGTATAGCCCCACGTAGAGACATCGCCAATGTGAAAGACAATAGATGAGACACCTCAAGCCGTGCCGATTGGGTTGGACGCAATTCGACTATGTGCGTTGCATTTTCACGGCACACCCACGTGAGAGGTCCCGACGAAGATCAAAGCTCACGGTCTCTGCAGTCAGGAAAGAAATGCATGTTGAATTCAACGACGACACCTAACTCAGTCCTCGACGCAGGAGGCCGCCAGACGTAAAGTGTTATTATTAAGAATATGGAACCTTAGATGTCTCCCTAGTCTGCAATGTGGCAGCCTCGAGCCCTAAGCGATCTAGTTGTGAATGCAATGTTTCAATCCCCCTTACTTCATCGCTGCGGTGGCTGGAAGGGTTCTTCTGTGAGTTGGCCTCCATACACCGTCTTTCCACCGACATACCGGGAAATCGAGTGCATGCGTCTTGCTTATGCTCGCGTGTCTCCGGGTGTCGGCGTCTTTTCCATCTGCTTTCGCCTTGGCGGTTGAAGAGTTGGCAGAGAAACATTGAGTTGTTCATCCAAGGTCCAGCGGACGGAGCGGCCTCAACCAGCAGCTCGGTAGATCGTCTCGGTCTACGCTGTTTGGCATCATCATCGCCATGGCCGTCATCGCCGTGCTGCCTTCTGGAAGGCCTGGCCGTCCTTTCGAAATCTTTGTCGTCAACTCATCATCGAAACACAACGGCAAAGACCTATCAAACAGCAGAGACTCTTGAGGTAAAGTGCAAGAAGCAGGAGTCGATTGAAAAAGAACAGGCTTTGTTGCTACTCCTCGAAACAAGGCCACAAGACAATGATCCAGATTGATTTGGACTTTTGGGGACGCGTGGCAGGAGCAAGGTTCGACTGCATGGATTGACGTGATTGAGGCTGAGTTGTCGTGGGCAAGCGAACAGGAGCATGTCGCAACAACAGAATACTAAGTAGGCCAAGGTAGTAGGTGTGGATAGCCCTGCTTGGCGCGAGCCCAATCCGCCATTCACTTCCACAAAATCGACCCACCCTATCCCTCGCTTTCCGACCATCCGGTCGCTCCTTCCTCATCTCCGCATAAACGAGGTCGCCGAAGTAGCGGGGCCACGTGACCCACAATATATCAACGAGAGCGGCCGAGAGTCTAAAAGCACATGCTTCAAAAGCCCCAACTTTACCTCGGAAGGCGAAGGCTTGAACCACAACAATGAACGACACTCTCACCCTCCTCCTCACGGGCGACGGAACCCAGCAGCGCTAGGGGAAACACATCGCTAGTGAACGCGCCGCCCTTGGTGCGCCCCGCCCCTGCATATTTATCATCTTTTATATCAGTTGCTCGCCGCCTGCTGCGATCGTTGCATTCGGTGAACGAGCACTATTCCAACTTCTCTTCACTTGGAAAAGGAGATCGTCGTAACTGGACAAGAAGAACGACACACATTCTTTGTGAAGCTTTAGAAATGTCGCATCTTGCGGAGTTCGCCACAGGCGGATTGTTCGGCTGCGCTTTGCTCGCATCGGGAGTCTACGCGCCGCAGGTCATTCAGAGCCAGATGTCTTTCTCGTCGAATGCGATGATCGCGGTCATGATGGGCGCCAGCGCCAGCAGCGCGTTCGTCTCTCCTCCCAACACCCCAATCACACCTCTCAACCTCAAGACTAACACACCGCACAGCATCGTCTTCGAGCTGGCCGCCCGCACCAACCTGATGCCCAAAACCCATAGCGCACCATCAACCCTCCACCTCTTCCCCTTCGACGGCAACATCTTGGGCGGCGGGCTGATCGGCATCGGCATGGCGCTCTCGGGCGCGTGCCCGGGGACGGCCCTGGTGCAGCTGGCCCACGGCGCCTGCTGGGTGCCGCTGGGTGGCGTACTAGGCGGGCTGGTTTTCGTGCGGCTGCAGGACGCGCTGCGGGGCTGGCGAGCGACTGCCGAAATGGCCAAGGGGGGCGAGAAGAACGAGGGCGCGCTGCTGCTGCGAAAGCTGGACAAAAACATCACGCCGAAGGAGAGGCCGCTGGATTTTGCGACGTTATTGGGGTTGAAGTCGTGGGTAATGGTGTTGCTGTGGGTGTCGACGTGCCTGGCGGTTCTTGGGCTCGTGTTCGTTAAGGATCCCTCCACGCGCGCTGCGCCAGCGTCTGGACTCATCGCTCCTGTTTACGGTGGCATCCTCATTGGACTGGCGCAACTGGCGACGACCAGCCTCACCTGCCACTCCATTGGCGCCTCGAGGGCGTACGAGGACCTCGGCCACTGGATCAACGCAACCATCCTCCGCCAGCCCCACTACAGCGAGGACCCGCCCCCTTTGGTCACGTCCTCGGTCGTCTTCGCCGGCGGTGTTACGCTCGCGACAGCCGCAGCGAGTCAGCTGCTATTCCACGCGGGCATCCTTGCGCCCACGTTGTCCTTCTCCTGCGATCCGCATGTGGCACTCCGGGCGCTCGCTGCGGGCGGCGCCATGGTTCTGGGTGCACGAGTGGCGGGTGGCTGCACCTCGGGCCACGGAATTAGCGGCCTGGCCAAGTTCTCCACCTCCAGTCTGGTCACGACAGCTACACTGTTCGCTAGCGGCGTGGCGACGGCGCGCTTTGCTGGGATTTGATGTTGGCTTTTCTCCGACTTCTGGTGCAGAGATGCTTGCTTGTATTGGAAGATGCAGCGGGGCCAATATGCCTAGATTGATCAGGCTAATGGAGGTTGAAAAGCCAATGCAGGCATGCCTGGTAAGAACTTTGACTGCCGTCGTCAGTGGTCATGTAGTAGTTACACGTTCAGCGTCTTCAGTTCTGCCCTCGCAAATCCAAGTTCATATTCAAGTAATCGTAATTTCCAAAGTTCTCGCAATCGAAAGGCACGGTGTCACCTGCAGGCTGCTGGAAGAGGTCGAGCATCCAAGAGTTATCGATAGGCGCCGGATTCTCGCTAGGGTCGTTGAATATCTGCGGCAGTTCGGGAACTTGGGTCATATCGGGTTGCCGAATCGGCTCTGCCGGGCGCTGCAGAATCTCCTTGGCGTACGCCCTGACTTGCCCAAGTCCTCGTTGCGCCAGGGGCCATAGTCTTGCGAGAGACTTGAGCACGCCGATCATCAACATCACCCGCTCACGGTGCTGCTCCATACAATTTCCGGAGTGCAGCGAGCATACGCTCAGTTGTACCAGTGAGCCAATGATCAGGCCGCATGCAAGAAAAGGAGTATGCTGCTGCGAGCAGCGAAGGGCGGCCAAGTCCGAGAGCCCCTGAGAGCCGACCGTGACTTGAGTGAGGTGGCATTGCGCACTAATGAATGGCGCCAGCGGTGTTGACCAGGGACAACAGGTCGCGGTCGTCGTCAGAGGGTGCACCGAGCGCAGATTGCTTCTCGGTAGATGCAGCATGATGGTAGCATTGTTGATGATGAGGTGGGCTTGAAACATGAGCTCGTCGACATCACCATTAGTCTCTCTCGGTCCGATTTCAGCTTTGCAAAGAGGCAAATGATGTCGCCATCCGGCCAAAGCATTGTCGACTGCCGTGAACTCGTCCTTCTGGATATTCGGGTCCTCTGCAATTGCGATCACGCGAGCCAGTATCCGCACGGCCTCTATGCGATAGCTGTAGGATGAGAACAACGTCTCTTCCTCATCGAAAATTCGACCATCGAACTTGGCGAGCGTACATGGAGGGTCGAGGAAGTTGCCGCTGACATACGCCTCGTCCTCACAAGGCAGACCAACATCCAGCTCGACGGTATTGCAGCGGAACGACGTGCGCTGCTGCAGAGCCGCTTGCAGACCGTCAATTACGTACAGCTCCCACCAGGTTCTGCGAAAGCTCTCTTCTATGAGCGCCTGACGCCCGCCATTGGCCGCTGCGAAGCCCCGACGGTTCATGCCGAGCAAGGTGGCCAGATCCACAGCACGTGCGAGGAAGCTCTGTGATTCTTCCGGCTCGTTAATGGCTTGAAGGGCGATTGAATACAGTAGCAGCGCTTGAACTCGAAAGGGGGTCCATGAGAGGTC
This sequence comes from Saxispiralis lemnorum, assembly GCA_034509035.1. Taxonomy (NCBI): domain Eukaryota; kingdom Fungi; phylum Ascomycota; class Dothideomycetes; order Mycosphaerellales; family Aeminiaceae; genus Saxispiralis; species Saxispiralis lemnorum. The sequence goes on from JAWXCT010000095.1 coordinate 44,442, forward strand.
TTGCCTCAGAGCGAGTGCGGCTTCGTCCCGGTACGTTTCGCAAGGCGTGACAGTGCTGGACGTGATGCTTCCTATGAAGCGGACTACGGCGCGCACGCTCTCGGGGAATGGAAGCGTGTGAAACGCGTTCTTCGGGACGAGAATAGGGTGAGAATGGTGAAAGTTGGCGTAGTAGAGTTCCGTGAGCGTCGACTCATGGTCTGTCCCTTGCCCGCTCTGATCGGACGAGCTGTTCGGCGAGGTATCCAGGGGAACAGAGCAAGGATTCGCAGCGCCAGTCCATTGCAACCCCGGGAGCGGTTGGCCGAGGGGCGGGCTGTCGTTGCCTGGTACAACATTTGTCGTCTGGCCCTGGGCCTGACTGAGCTGTCGTCGGTCGCGTCTTCGCTGCCCTCTTCGCGAGGGAGTGTAGTGGCATTCGCATTGTTCAGCGATGCAGCGCCGGCACATGGGCCTGCCGCCGTCGCATTTGAGATGGCTGGGTGGCGATTCGTGTTAGATGATGCCCGCCAAGTGCTCAGAGCACGAGACTTGTCTGCTTACCGGCTTCGACACTGCGCGCACGCTAGCGGTGCTGGCCGCTGCGCAGACTCGGAGGTGGATGGCATGGCGGCCAGAGGGTGGTTCTCGTCTTCCACCTCAGATTCTTGGAGGACAGATAGCAAGCAACCGGGGGCACGTTGAAGTCAGAAGTCGAGGTCACCTGTGCCGACACAAAGATAGAGCGGTAGCACGAGAGCAATGAGGCTTGGGCGTGGGACGACACGGGAAGAATCTAGCTCGGGTCCGCGGGGCCGGGCCTTGGGGCGGCTCCGTGGCGCTCCTTGTTGGCGCAGAGCGTTTTTGACCTCACACTGCTGCATGGAGCAAACATCCAACGTACTGTGCATGTGATAAGACGGCAGCCTACTAGCAAGGTGATTTCACCACGTCGCCGAAGCCCGAATAAAAAACGGAATTGGACGAATCGAAAACGAAGGAGAGTTCAAATCAACATGGGCCATGGCCATTCAGCCACCTCGCGTGGAAGTCTTGCATTGCATTCATCGTCCATGGGTATCAACCGAGATTCAATCTCCCTGCTCTGCATTCATCTCTCATAATCTATCGTCTTCATCCATTTAACCTAGCCTTGCAGGTACTGCACAAGCTCGCGGACTTTCTGCCTCGTTTCATCGGTGAGCTGCTCTTCAGGCGGTCCCATCACCTTCTCGAAGACCGGCATCAGACGCGGTGTCAGACCACGAACCACATCGTTCTGGTTCTGGTAAAGGCTGATGAGCATGGCGAAGACTGACTCGTTCTCGTCAAAGTCTTCCTTCAATGGAAGAATGTCGACAAGGCGAGGCAGCACTTCTTCCAGCGGGACGTTCTGGGGGCTCTTCTTGATCATGCGGGATACACACCCAGCAGCGTTGTCCAGGAGCCGAGCAGCGGAGTCGTCGCTGCTGTTTGCAGCCGCAGAAGAGTCGAGCAGAGGCTCCAACTTTCCAAGAATGGTGTTGTAGTTGCCCAGAATCTCCTGAGCATCGGTGCTGTGTTCGCACAGAAGACCAGTTCCAAAAGCGGCGTTGCTCTTGGTATCGGCATCTTCGTCCGAGAGCCTCTTGAGAAATACGCGCATGAGCCGCTGCGTGTAGGGAGTCACCGTTGAGCCCATGGACCCAATGCAGTCCGCAGCAGTGCCAACGGCAGCCGAGCGCTCGAAACGTTCTTGCGAAGAGGCAAACTTCATGAGAGGCGTTTCAAACATCTTCCAGAGCTCGGCGAACTGTTCACCAAGAGCAGTACCCAGCGCGGCAACGACTTCAAGCGCGGTTTCGATCACGAGCCAGTCGTACTCTGCCGACTCCATCTCATCCATGACCTCATCGTCGAGATCTTCGTCCTTCTGGCATGGATGCTGCTTCTGCGTGATCAGGAGCAGGTTTGATGTGACTTGCTCGAGGGGACTGGAGGTGTCAGCGGACCCGGGCGCCAGGATGGCGGGACCGCAGAGCTTCAGCGTCGCTGCGAGATTGCGGTTGACTTCAGTCACAGTGCCCCTGTGATTATGTTAGCAACTGGAGGGTCCATCGTACGTTGCAACATCAAAAGACAGCATGTCAATCGATCAGAAACAGCCTCTACGTTTTAACAGCACTTGCCCGTTGGCATATGAGTGAGCTGGGTAAACGAAGTGTTCTCATCACGTCGATCAAATCAGAAAGAAAAACTGGCACGTACCTGTCCATCTCCTCGGACCAGAGCGCCAAAGTTCCCTTCATCACTAGGTTACCGAGCTTCTCAAGGTCCGAGGTGGGCGTCACCTTCAGCGGCAAGCCAGGCTGCCACTTGGCCATGCCACCATCCTCGGCCAGCCCCCAGAGGCAGGCGTATGCCCTCCAGAGGGTGCTGACAGCTGATTTGCGAACACCCTCAAAGCCGTGGTCCAGCAATGGAACGGCCGCCGCGATGGTCCTTTCCATGAAGGGCAGATACTTGCTCTTGGTGTGAGTCAGCACGTCGCCAATGACTTCGACGGCTATCTCTTTTTCCATCGCCACGCCAGTGACCGCACCAAGGTCGTCCCAGTCGTCGTCGTCGTCATCGTCGCCACCCGCATCGGCGAGGATCTTCGCGATTTCACTTTCGTCGATGTCGTCCTCATCCACACCATTCGCGCCTGCAACCTTGATTTTTTTGCCAGCAATGGTGACCTCTTGGCCAACCAGCTCGGACGCCTCGGCCCCCATGTCAACTTCGCCATCGTCTTCCTCTTGTTCGAGACACGCCAACAAACTCTTCACGACACCGTCCAAGAAAGGAGCAAAGTCTTCCTCGTACACCCTGGCGAGGGTAGACCAGAGAATGAAGCTGGTCTCCTTCAGTCTCTGGTGATCCAGGTGCAGACCCTCGTCGCTTGCTTGCATCAGCTGTTGCACGTAGCCCTGGAATTGCTCCGGACCAACAGCGCTGGCAAACTTGCCCATTGAGTCTACGACCATGCTACGGAGTTCAAGTTGCTCAGGGGTCTCTTTCTGGTTGATGTACTGGCCGAGACTTTGCATCGACTGTTGAAAGTAGGGCTTGAAGCTGCCTTCCGATGCGGAGGCGATGGCGCCGACAGCGCTGACTGCCGCCATTTGCACCTTGTGGTCGTCGTGATCGAAAAGCGTGGCGAAGCGGGGCACGATTTCATCCACATAGAGCGCGGCGTTGGCAGGGTCGAGGCCCTCAATCAGAGAGTCTACAGCCATGCAGGAGCCCTTGAGGATGTGCGTGCTCATTTGATGCTCCGTGGAGCCGGGTTTAGCATTGCGCATGCCCTGGAGGGCCGAGTCGAAGTTTTGGATTAAAGCGGGGATCAAACGGGCGTGCTCCTTCCCCATGTCTTCGGCCAAGTCATCTGCAAGACGTGCTACGCCGTTGAGGGCCGCGCTGCGCACAGCAATAGCAGAGTCTTGGAGGAGATGTAGAACGAGTGGCAGAATCTCGTGAAGTTGGGTGGCGATGAAATCAGGCGCACCTTCGACACACATCCCCAAGGCAAGAATGCCGGCTCGGCGGTAGTCAGGGTCCTCGCTTTGCACATACGGCCCGATCGCTTTCATCAGAGGAACGGCAACTTGGCTCGGCGGCAAACTCTCGCTCAAGATATCAAGAAGGCCCAGAGAGGATCGCGCAGGTGAGATGTCATCTTCTTCCTCGGGGATCGGGTCCAACTCGGTGGCGACTTGAAGGCACATCTTGGTCATCTGCTCACCAACTTTGAGCCCCTGAACCTTCATCGTGCGGTATCGCACGCTCTGCATCAAGAAACTGAACGCCTGGCTGCGGATCTCGTCTTCGATCTCTTTCTTGGTCGCCATCTGCATGAAGAATTGCAGTAGATCTCCAAAGTGCTGGTTTAGGAAGGCAGACTCGTAAGACAAGAGCTTGTTAAAGACATCGAACGCTTGCATGGCGTGCTCTTCATCGTCAGACTCGATAGTCGACTGTAAGATCTGGACCATGTGGGGGATAGTGTCCTGGAAGCTCTTGAGGCTCTTCTGATCTTCGTCGGTGTCCAGGCACATGGCAAGTTCGGACAAAGCAAGCATGGTGTTGATGCGCACCTCCATAGACTGCGGGTCCTGAATGGTGCGGTTGAAGAGTGTAAGCATCTGGGTTATGTTCTCTTGGAAAACGTCCGGCATCTCCTCGAGGAGCGTGTAGAGGATGTAGACGCCCACTTCACGGTGCCTTGCAGTCTCGCTTGTGGCCGCCTGCTGGAGGGTGCCAGGAAGCTCTGCCCATTGGCCATCTTCAAGGTCGATCTTCGCGATCGCCGCGATCACTCTAGCCTTGCTGTGCCTGGGCAACGGCTTTTCTTCTTCAACTGTTGACTTTAGCAGCTGCTCGCGGAGCTGAGGCTTCTGGTCGTCAGCAACCTTCTCCCAGTGTTTTGGTACCAGCTTGCGAGCCTCCACAGAGGCGAGCTGGCGAAGCTGCGGTTCCGGATGGGAGGTAATGATGTGAATGAGGGCGGTGACGGACGCCGGCGAGGTGTAGTACGTCTTGTTTAGCTGCCCCGTCGCAGCCTTCACCTTGCCAGTGTCAGGCTCGAGGAGCGACTTCAGCAGGCCGACGAATTCCTGTTCGTCCATGGCTGCAGTTGTGCAAGAAGAATGCAGATGAGGAAAGGGCAAAGACCAAACGAAAGTCGGACGCGTGAAATTTGACGTGAAATTTGTTGGCCCCTCGCGAAACGATTCAGCCGAAGAAAAGGCAGCTTCCGCGCGGAGCTCCACCCCTCGAGGTACGACGCAACCTCCCACGTGCCTCTGGTTCCCGCGTCTCGATACCAGAGGTACCTCCTACTTCCCCAGATCTTTTGTGCCTGATCCGACTCTTATACGCAGACCCCGACTCGCGCCTTACTCCTTCACCTTGCCAATATCGAAAACGATGGCGTCAAAGCAAGCAACAGTGGCTTCCTTCGTTGAATCCGCGCCCCCGGGAGAGGTTGGTAGGAGCAGCCGTAATGCGGGATAGATTGAGATTGAGCTGACCGTTCCAGTTGTCGAATGTGGTCGCTGGTACGTGGAGCAGCTTGCAAAGCGAAGAAAGGTGCAACCGCTGACTTCGCCTTCAAAGACCTGAAAGCGTTGGCAAGCAACGAGTCAAAAGCCCTTGAGCCTGCCTTCAAGAAGTACAACGAGGAGCAGTATGCGGTGTTGAAGCTACCTGATAGCAATGAGACGGTGGGTTTGACGTCGCATAGCCTGTGTTTGAGCATTGCTGAGTAGGCACAGGCCCTGATCAGCGAGCACAACTCGCTAGGCAACGGGCGGTACTTCGACACGGCGAAGGAGACTTCGTTCGAGGTCGAACATGGGGCACAGGTACAGAAGAACAGGCACATGGGATCCCTTCTATCGCCTTCCGCTAACAAAGGCCGTCCAGAAAGCCACCAGCCCTCAATCGCATTCCCTTGATTCACAACATGCCGACCTCATTCGATCCCTCCACCAATCCTTTACGACTGTATCCAACGAGCACTTCCCCTCCTACAACATCGGCATCTTTCCAGTCGAGTCTGACTCTATCATTGCGATCCTTCTTGTCGCCAACAAGTACAGCCCGCAGAATTACTGGAACGGCCGTTGGCGCAGCACATACATGCTCAACCCTTCCTCCAACTCTCTCACCGGTGACATCAAAGTCGACGTTCACTACTACGAAGATGGCAATGTGCGCATGAACACATCGAAAAAGGTCGATGCAAGTGGCGTTAGCGGTGGTGCGGAAGGTGTAATCAGAGAAATTGCGAAAGCGGAGAACAAGTATCAGGAGGAGCTCAACAAGGCTTTCTTCACACTGGCCGAGGGCAGCTTCAAGGGATTGCGGAGGCAACTGCCCATTACGAGGCAACGCGTCGAGTGGGAAAAAGTTGGAGGCTACAGAGTAAGTTGGCGCGCTCAGATATCACCCTCTGGGTCCACGCTAACTGTGCATTGTTATAGATTGGACAGGATGTTGCTGGTGGAAGACAAAAATGAGCAAGCCGGTAGGACGATGCGCAGGAAGTAGATCACGTGGCTTTCGGCCGCACTGGTGCTTGACAGCTGCGACGGACTACTCGCCGGCTCTTGGACTCGCATAGCAGTTCCAGAGCTTGAAATGGCACATTTGGTTCTCGTAGGACCGAGGATAGATGAGACGGCTCAAGGTTCCTTGTCGACCGAATATCCACTTTCCATGCCGTTCCGCGAGCGAGGTCGACCACACTTGGTCATTGTCTTTATGAATCGTGGCGGTGACCGCCGGTATACATATATGGGTGTCTGGATATGAGGGAAGCCCATCAGCCACCACGTTTGTACCTCTGATAAGATTCAAGCGATAAGGCGCGCTGCCTGTGCGTCCCCGTAGAGATCGCCCGCGCACCTTCTCTAGCTCTCGGCGCTTTTTCCCTCCACACCTCTTTACTTTTTCCGCCTTGTCCATTCACAGCCCCCTCCGTGATTGGATTTGCGCCTACGCACCAGGAGGCACAAGGAATTGGCCGACCGCACACAGCTCCTCGACCTCGGATTCCCCCGACCCAGCGTGGGATGCGCCTCCGACATCGCCCGTTGTGCCAGTGTCGCGTGCGTCACCGACTGCTTTGACTCAAAAGCCGACAGCCAACGACCATGGCACCGAGGGGCGGTATAGTGGTAGGCCGCGCTGCCAGGGCATCAGTCTTCAACTCTCCTACGAACGCCCTTCTGAGGATCTCTCTTGTACCTCGAACAATACGCCCACATACACCTTCCTCGACCGCATCGATTGCACATATGCCCGTTACTGGCCCAGTTGGGGCCCTTCCGCTGCCCCGCTTCATTCAGAACCGGGTATTCTCCAGCAGTCCGAGGAACAAGAGCTTGAGCATCGACAACATTAATCCAAATGTCAAGGAGGCGAAGTACGGGACGGTCACAACCATGCGCGCGTCAAAGAGCTCTAGAGCTGATCGAGGTTTAGGTATGCTGTACGAGGCGAGTTGGCGGTTAAGTCAGAGCAATATCGCGCACAGCTAGCCAAAGGAGAAGGGAAGAATTTACCATTCGACCAAGTAATCAGTGCGAACATTGGGAACCCACAGCGTACGTCGTCTGGACCGAGGACTGGCGGTTGAGAAGGACGCTAACAGCTTGCGAACAGAGCTGGACCAACCACCGATTACCTTCTTCAGAGAGGTGGCAAGCCTCGTGGTAGGTCTGAGCGATACGATCTGTACGAAGTGGTTGTTCATCAAGGATTCAGGAAAACCCCCGCCTTCTCGACCGCGAAGACGCCCTGACGAAGCACCTCGACTACAAGCCGGACGTCATTGCTCGCGCGAAGAAGCTACTCGCAGATGTTAAGAGCGTGGGGGCGTACTCACAATCACAAGGCGCACCCGGTATCCGGCAAAGCGTTGCCGATTTCATCGAACGCCGTGATGGGTTTCCTGCCGACCCTGCGAACATCTATCTCTCTGCTGGGGCCAGTTCTGGCGTCAACGCCTTGATGAGCGTCATCTGCTCGTCACCGAAAACTGGCGTTCTTGTTCCTATTCCTCAATACCCGCTGTACACCGCGACCCTTAGTCTACTGGGTGCAAAATGCGTGCCATATTACTTGGATGAGGGGCAGCAGTGGAGTACAAATGTCGATAGCATGAAGACGGCGCTGAAGGACGCGCGGAATCAAGGCATCGATGTGCGCGCAGTGGTCGTGATCAACCCAGGCAACCCGACAGGCGCATCGTTAACACGGGAGAACGTCAACTCCGTGCTCGAGCTTGCCGCTGAGGAGAAGCTGGTGTGCCTGGCGGATGAGGTGTATCAGACAAATGTGTTTGAGGGTCAGTTCCACAGTTTCAAGAAAGGTTTGAGAGAGCTTCAAAAGAGCGAGAAGAACGCGGACGGCAAATTCGACAACCTGGAGCTCGCGAGCTTGCACAGCATCAGCAAAGGAATGGTGGGCGAGTGTGGGCACCGTGGAGGCTACTACGAGATGGTGGGCTTTGATCCTGAGGTGAATATTGCTAAAGAAACCCTAGCTTTCGTATCCCTCGCTGACATCGATGGTCTAGGTCGTGGCACAAATTTACAAATTCGTCTCGATTATGCTGTGCCCCCCTGTCGTCGGCCAGTGTTTCGTCGAGATGATGGTCAACCCCCCCCGCGAGGGCGACCCATCGCACGCTCTGTACAAGAAGGAATACAACACGATCTTCAACAATCTTGAATCGCGCGCAAACGCCCTGTATGAGGCATTCAAGGACATGGAGGGGGTATCATGTCAACGGCCGCAAGGAAGCATGTACCTTTTCCCTACCCTGAATCTCCCTCGGAAAGCCATTGAGGCTGCGCGCAAGGAAGGCAGGAGTGCGGACGAGTTCTACTGCCTCAGGCTGCTCGACGCCACAGGCATCTGCGTCGTCCCTGGCGGTGGATTCGGCCAGGTTGAAGGCACGCTGCACCTGCGAACAACCTTCTTGGCGCCCGGGACCGAGTGGGTCGGTAGAATAAGGAATTATCACGAGGGCTTCATGAATGAGTATCGGTCATGAAAAAGGCACAGCGAGCGTTGTGGTCGTTAGTGTTCGGCGGACACCTGAGGTGAGAAGAGCACTGGGATCGGGACGAAGCATTCGCTCCGCTCTGTGAGTTACTTCCATGGTTTGGATTCTTGTACATATCTCACAACACCATTGACCTTGAAGAATACTGCAGCACGTTCACATAACCCCTTCGCCACCGGAGTTCTGCGGCGTTTGTGGACGGCGTGGGTCGTTGAACGACCTTCAGTGAAAGACGGTATAGTGAAGAGATTCAAGTGACTGGTGCTTGGGTTTTGTAAACGCAAGCTTGTGATTTCACAATAGGTATTAAAATGGCTTCGTCCCCGATCACGAGGAGTATTTGTTCGTTGCCACAACATCTGGCAAACCGCGCAATCTTTCGACCACTCGATTCTTTTCTTTGGTTTATGTAGGCCACCGACCCAGCAAGACCAATCGCACAACCTCTACAGTCTCACCGAACGCGAACAACAGCTCCCCATCCAGTAAAATGGCCACCACCATGTCGGATATAGCGACCCCCCCACCCCAATCCCGCCGCTGGTGGCACCCTGCCACCGTCTACCAGATCTACCCGGCCAGCTTCAAAGACACCAACGGCGACGGCTGGGGGGACATCCCGGGCATCATGTCGAAGCTTCCCTACATCGCCAGCCTGGGCGTGGACGCAGTCTGGCTCTCGCCCTGCTACCGCAGCCCCTTCCACGACATGGGCTACGACATCTCCGACTACCGCTCCGTGGACCCGCGGTTCGGGTGCGTCGGGGACATCGAGACGCTGATTGCCGGGTTGCGGGAGGGTGGCGGGATGAGGTTGCTCATGGATTTGGCGGTGAATCATACGAGTGATGAGCATGCGTGGTTTGAGGAGTCGAGGACGGGGCTGGAGTCGAAGAAGAGGGACTGGTACATTTGGCGTGAGGGGAAGGAGACGGTTGGTCAAGACGGGGGTGTTGTGAGGCAGCCACCGAATAACTGGAAGAGCCAGTTCGAGGGAAGTGCTTGGGAGTACGACAAGGGTTCCGATGAGTGGTACCTGCATCTTTTTTCGAAGCAGCAGCCGGATCTCAACTGGGACAAACCGGATGTCAGGCAGACGGTCCACGAAGATATGCGGTTTTGGCTGCAGAAGGGCATCGGGGGTTTTCGGATGGATTTCATCGTACGTGTACCTATGAAGCAGACGTCCGGACCAGATGTGCTAACAGTTTTGTGCAGAACATGATCTCCAAACCCAAAGGCCTGCCCAACGCACCTATTACGAAGCCCCAGGCCGAGTACCAGCCTGCTGAACCTCTCTACTGCAACGGTCCGCACGTCCACGAGTACCTAGAGAAGATGCGCCGCGAAGTCCTAGACCACTACCACGGCATCATGACAGTGGGCGAAGTGCTCTTTACTAACGAAGCCGCAGAGATACGCCGGTACGTCGAGCCGTCACGCCGCGAGCTGGACATGCTCTTCCAATTCGACCTCTTCGCCGTCGACATCGGCCCTGACGGCAAATTTGAGCACTACCAATGGGACCTGTTGCAACTCAAGGAATGCATTGTCAAATGGCAGCGGTCCCTCTCCATCTCCTCACAGACCTGGCAGACCGTCTTCCTCGAATCGCATGACGTGGCGCGCTCTGTCAGCCGCTTCGGCGACAGGAAGCTGGAGAACCGCTTCAAGGCGGCCAAGATGCTGGCGGTCCTCGAGACGACGCAGAGCGGTACGCTCTTCATGCATCAGGGGCAGGAGATCGGCATGAGCAACCTCGCCGACGACATTCCCATCGAGGAGTACCGCGATGTCGAGACGCGGAATCACTTGCGCCAGAAGTTGCTGCAGCGCCAGGCGCAGGAGCCTGACCGTGAGGTGCTCATGAGCGAGATCACGGCCGAGCAGGCGGTTGCTGTTCGCCTGAAGGCTCGGGACCATGGACGTGCGCCAATCCCATAGGACAACACGAAGCATCACGCCGGCTTCAGCGACTCAGACAAACCGACATGGAGCCGCATGAACAGCGATGTGGACCTCTGCAACGCCGCGCAACAGCAGGATATGCCGACGTCAGTGCTCAACTTCTGGCGCGATATGCTGGCGTTCCGCAAGAAATGGGAAGAGGCCATTGTTTTCGGCGAGTTTCTGAACTTGCCGGTCGACTGCGATGCGGTGTTTGCTTATTGCGGAGCTCCGATGGATGGGGTGGAGGGAGAGGGGTTGAAGAGCTTGCTGGTAGTGATGAATTTGACCAGGAAGACCGACACTTACTTCACGATCCGTTTGGAGGAAGGCGAGGAGGACAAGGTACGTTCGCTGATATTAAATTGGTGGACGGCGCAAAGACGTGTTGTTGACGTTGAGCAGGTTTACACCGTCGTCGTGAATTCGCGATCGAACCCCCACAACAATTTCGTCGGAAAAGTCTTTAGGACGACAGAGCAGATTGAGCTTCGTCCGTTTGAGAGTGTGGTCCTGTCCTTTTAGTCAAGATTGACTGGCCACCAACGGGGTCGCTCGAGATCGAATCTATCCGTAAAGAAGCCTAGAGGGGCTATGGTTAGCAGGTGGTTCCAAGGCTTGAAAGAGAGGTAAGGTGGGAGGAAATCTGTTGGAGCTGAATTTGAACACGTGTCATATGGTAGGAGCCAGACAACTAAAAGCTCCTCATTAGTGTGATGTGCAGCTTCTTCTCCCTCGCATCAAGAATGTCTAGTTGTAGCTTTCGCAAGGGACTGCTGACCGTACCTTTCGACTAAAGGAAGCAGGTCTTGTCGCTGAAGATTAAGCCGATTCCTACCTTAGCTCCGAAATACGCCGACTCAAACCGCTCATGATCGTCATGCAGTTCGCAATGGCCTCGCCTCTGACCTCGATGTATACCGCGGATGCAGGACAGCAAGTCCCCCTACCTGTGCTACCGCAGTAGTACCTATCCTCGCAACGCTTGACTTCGGTATGCCGTTACGAACGACATCTTGTCTTGGCGCCAAGGTTCTATTTCCCTCTTTGGAAGGTCAAAGTGATAACGGCCCCTCTTCCCCTCTTTCTCTCCTCATTCTGCCATCCTCTGCACGGAACATCTGATGCCGGCCAAGCTCGAATGCTCGCATCTTTGCTGGTGCCCACGGTATCACAGTGCGAGAGCGCGGCCTTATCCCGTCTCTGGAAGCGGCTTCAACGCACGTCTCCGTCATGGTCGATAGCGGCACGCAGCGGCTTGGAGGGGAAGAGTTAAGTATGGCACAGCACGAAACTCCCGACACAACGGCACCGCAGCTATATGTATCTTGGAGCTTGCCATCAAGGTATCGTGAGGGTCACGGTGCTCTTGGTCTCCTAACTTAGCTGAAATGCCTTCCCTTGGTGTCAAGCTCAGCGTGGTTGCGCTGCTCGCCACGGGCCTGCACGCTTGTGTGCGTGAGCGGACTTTCCACCATCACCCTCATATGAAGCGGCAAGCTACGGCTCGCACCCCATTGACTGCCGACGAGTCGGTGCTGTACAACTACTTTGACAGCAGTAGCATTGAGGACTGGGCGTACGTTTGAGGCTCCATGCTTCATCTGTGCAAGGGAAATTCGCTAATGGATCACGGTCATCAGCTACTACTACATGTCCGGCGACCATGTCGCGGGCCGCAATCGATCTCAAGCACAATGGACCGCGGACCGCTGGAGCGAGGCCGGCTTCGACTCGAGGCTGGACGAGTACAATGTTTACCTCAACTACCCAGTCAACAAGTCGATGGTCCTGAATTACGCGAACGGCAGCACCTTCACGCCTCAGCTCGAAGAGGATGTGCTCGAGGAAGACCCTTTCACGCAGTATCCCGGTGCAATCCCGACCTTTCACGGATACTCTGCAAGTGGCATGGCGGAGGCTGAGTATGTCTACGTTGGGCGAGGTCAGGTTGTTGACTTTGAGCGCCTTGGTAAGCCTCCTGACCTATACGCCTCGTTTTTGTTGATCGACTTACGTAGTATGTTTCAGTTGAACTCGGTGTACAGCTCGAAGGCAAGATCGCGCTCGCGCAGTATGGTGGTGCCTTCCGTGGATTGAAAGTTCAGAATGCCGCAGAGTACGGGATGATTGCTTGTATCATCTTCACCGACCCTCTAGAGGACGGCAACATCACGGTGGCCAATGGCTATGCTCCATACCCCGATGGTCCAGCACGGAACCCTTCAGCTGTCCAGGTGCGCAGTCCAAATCGAATCTAATCTTTGGCATAAAGTACTGACTACGAATGGCAAATTAGCGGGGAAGCGTTATGTTCCTCAGCACCTACCCTGGGTACGTTCTTGTGAAATTTCCATCTGGAGGCTCAAAGCTAATCTTTGACCAGTGATCCATCCACTCCAGGCTACCCTTCGCGCGAAGATTCTCCTCGAGCCGATGTCAGCGCTGTGACCCCTCAGATCCCCTCCATTCCCATCTCCTACCGCGACGCCCAGCCCATCCTCCAGGCGCTCGATGGCTACGGCACACCTGGAGAAGAGGTCAACCGAACCAACTGGGTCGGCGCTCTGAACGCCTCATACTACACTGGTCCGGCTCCAGGTGTGACGATATCCATGAGCAACTATATGGAAGATGCCTACATGGACGTCTGGAACGCCATTGGTGTTTTGAACGGCACCAACTCTGACGAGACGCTAGTCATTGGTAATCACCGCGACGCATGGATTATCGGGGGGGCTGACCCGAACTCTGGCTCTGCTGTGATGGTGGAACTGGCGCGTGCCATGGGTGCTCTGGTGGAGAGTGGCTGGACTCCAACAAGAAATGTCGTCCTGTGCAGTTGGGACGCGGAGGAATATGGCCTTGTTGGCTCGACCGAGGTGAGTAGAAGAGGGAAACGCCCATGTAGATCGCACATGATGCTGACTTTATTTTCCATCAGTGGGTGGAAGAATACATTCCCTGGCTCAAAGAAACCGCCATTACCTACCTCAACATCGACATCGGCACCTCCGGCCCACACCCAGACATGTCCGCGACCCCCGAACTCCACGCCCTGGGCGTCGAAACGATGCAAAAAATCCTCTGGCCCGCCCTCGGCGGCAACCAGACCATGTACGACGTCTGGTACGAAGACACGGAGGGCGAGATCGGCGTCCTGGGCAGTGGCAGCGACTACACGGCCTTCTTGCACCGCGGCATCGCGTCCATGGACATGGGCAGCAACCCGGGCCCCACGGACCCCATCTACCCCTACCACTCCAACTACGACTCTTTCCACTGGATGACCAACTTCGGCGACCCCGGATTCGTCGTTCACCGCAGCATGGGTCAGTTTTTGTCCCTGCTCGCCTACCACCTCGTCAGTGATGAGTTCTTGCCGCTGAACCCGGTCAACTACGCTGATGAAATGGCGATGTACTACGAGTCCCTGCGGGAAACGGTCGATGCCGGCGACGAGGAGCTGGACATCTCTGCTATTCAGATGGCGATTGACACTTTCCGCGAGAGTGCCGAGGAGGCCGAGCAGCTCCGCATGCGTGCGGCGGAGATGGAGGATATGGAGCTCATGCAGGTGGTTAACCATAAGTATCGGGACTTTCAGCGCGGGTTTACGTCGCAGGGGGGGTTGCCGGATCGCGAGTTTTATCAGCATGTTGTGTTTGCGCCGGGGATTGATACGGGTATGTTAGCCCATGTCTCAACGAGGATGGTTCGTCATGAGTGTAAGCTGACGTGGTGGTTTTTGCAGGCTACGCGCCCGTCCTGTACCCCGGTGTCTGGGAGGGCGTGGAGGCGGGCAACTACACTCGCGCTGCCGAGTGGGTCGAGAAGACGGCCCGGGGTATTGAGGTCGCAGCGGAGATTTTGATGACGTAGAACGTGATTAGGTGAAAAGGGATGCGAGATTCGCTCGCTGTAAAAATGCTGGAGCAGGCCGCTGAAGTCTGCGAACGATGGGGATGTCTTCGAGTTACTACGATCTCAACGAGTCACGGTATAGTTGAGAGCGTTCGTTTCGTTGGATGCTACGTCTCCGCGTTTTCCTGAAAAACCTTCGCCTTATCTCCCTGGAAAAGCTTCAGGGAAAGAAACTTGTCCTACATTACTGCGCCCTTCTTGTTTAACCAATGGAGACGTAGATGGGCAAAACGGCTGAAGCTTCCATCAACGCCATCTTCGTCTCCATGGAAGGTCCTGAGTGCAAGAGGACTTACCGCATCCGCCACTCATGCTCAACCAGAGGAGACATGGGAAAACCAGACGATTATTTCATCGACTGCTGCAAAGACATGAAAACCTCACGATATGAAGCGTGTATACTTACCGTCGAGCATCCCTCAACTCCCGCACCTTCACTCAGCCCTTCAGCCCCCTCATTCACTCCTGGTCAGTCCTCATCCTCAACTTCCTCCTTCGCTACCACCCACCCTAGCAGAGCCAAACTCGCATCTGCAAACCTCTTTCTTCCGCACCTCCCTCCAACACTACTGCATCTAAAACCTCGTGACTCCGGAGAGGGAGAAACTATCCTTCCAACTTAGGCTTCGGAGGCATCTGAAGCCACCTCGCCGCCCCCATATCATTGCTCCGCGGGTGTTTTTCGTGCCTCACCTCGGCCTCGCGGCTGGTGTAGACATGTACCGCAAATCGAATAAGAAGAAGAAGGTGCCTCGATGCGGCGGTATGTGTATATCGTCATCTCAATCATTTCAATCAATCTCATCACGCCGCCCCAGAGACGACTGGTGTCGTCCATACCGAGCAAGTCTCCACGCCCAAGAATCGTCAGGCCCCCACGGCAAAAAGGTCAACAATAATCCCGTCGACGTGTCTCGCAGTCCCGTGGTCATATCATCCATACACGTACCTCAACCTACCTACCCACCAGGTCTCAATGACGTGTCCCTCCCCTCCCC